>PVLC010022315.1:0-20947 GCA_004027655.1 Graphiurus murinus | reverse complement strand
TAATCCCAGCATTTGGGAGGCTGAGACCAGAGGATCCGAGTTCCGAGTTCTGAGTTCGCAGCCAGCCTCAGCTACCTAGTGAGGCACTCCGCAACTTAGTGAGACCTGGTTTCAAAATAAAGAATAAAAAATAGGGCTGGGGGTATAGCTCGAAGGTAGAATGCCCCTGAGTTCAATCCCCAGTACTGCAAAAAAAAAAAAAAAAAAAAAAAAAAAAAAAAAAAAAAAAAAAAAAAAAAAAAAAAAAAAAAAAAAAAGAGAGAGAGAGAGAAAACAAATAGAATTTTCTGATCTTGCATGCGCAGTTCTTCACCTTTGGGACAAACCTCTGGCTCCAGCTAGAAGAGGGAAAAGAGATGGAAATCTACTAAACTGTCTTTTTTTCTCCCTTCTCTTTAATTCTTTAAGCATCCACCCCCAACTGTTTGCCGGCCTCCCAAGTATAGGAAGCTCCAGTATTTTAAGTTTTTTGTCGTTTCCATAGGAAGTAAATTTAGATTTTTCCAAATTTGTAAAACCACTGGTAAGAATCCCAAAATTTGATATGGGAGATTTCTTATCCAAGGAAGTTTTAAATGTTTTTCTGTTGTTTATTTGACTGCAGATTAATTGCCAATACCTCTCTTATTAGATATATACTATACTAAGTTAACCTTCCTTGCTAATGTAAACGCCACTGTATTTTCATAAATTTTACAGCCCTCCACAGGATCTACTAACAGTGAAAATTTCATCTCAATCTTTTTTTTTTTATTATTTTTTAAAGTTCCAAACAGGTTGTAACATGAGAAAACAGGTTGCAAAATGAAATTATATAATGATACAATTAATTATTAATTAGAAACTTTCCTTGAGTTGCAAAAATTGCAGATCTTAACAGATAATAGGATATACTTTTGAAAAAGGCGGTCTCTGTATTGAAATGAAGCAGACATCATTTTCTGTTCACCTATGTCAACTTTTTGTACATATTCTAGTTTATTTTAGTGGACAAAACAGACTTTAAACATTTCTCATGAAAGATAAGGAAGGCTGGAGAGGAAAATTACTAAGTAAGACTGCTACAAAAGAAGTAAAAGTTAGAATTCCTTAAACAAAACTACTAGTAAGATTGGCCGATGATGTTGACTTGTGATTTTTTTGTTCTGTTTTGTAGGGCTAATGATTTTATTTTTATTTTTGTCCCTGATGACCTCATATAAAAGGCAAGCCAGTTTTGAAAGGCTATTTTGATGGATTTCTAAGCAGACTGCCTCCTCTTACACAATATCCATGAATTGTATTAAGATATTCTGTTAAATTTATTTATTCATTAGACAAAGACCAACAGTGATTCAGAGGTGAATAAGATTTTCCTACACAAAAGAACCTTATATTCAAAAGAAAAAACTTTATGTATCCCAAACTATAATACAAGGTATATTATAAAATGCAATAGAAGTAAAACAACTACAGAAGTTGAGAGGACAGAAGAGATGAAGTAAATGGTATCACACAGTATTTTAGAGACACTTTAGTTTCTAAACAGTATTTCTTTACCTGTATCTGTTCTATGAGTATGGCATGATAATGAGAAAACATTTTATGCATATATTGCTAAAGGGATGGAATTTTGATGCTTTAGGTGTTCAAAGGGAGATACTTAGTGAATTGTGTTTATAAGAAAAATGGAATGGATGATCAATGCCAATCTGTTTCTACTTGGCAGAATTCATTAGAAAAGTTATTGTATTATTTAAAGTTGAAAATACTGGAGAGTCTTTGTAATTTTGCAGTAGTAATATCCTTTCTTTTATCATATAGTTAGTATAGCAAGATCATTTTGACACTCAAAGTGCTAAATTGTATACATGTACATTCACTTTTAAATAAACTATAGACATTTCTTTATAATTTAGCACTACTCCTTAAGAAAACTAGAGAAAACATGAGAACATTGAAAACCATGGTTGCAAATCAGTGCTCTAGGTAACATTTGTTTTGTGACATTTATACAATTTGTAGAAAAAGAAAGTTGGACAGAAGTGCTTTGGATAGCCCACTTGACAGTTTATACTTTCAACAATAAAATATACCGGTAGGTAAGAAGAAATGTAAACAAGATAAGTTATTTAGTGAATGTACACATTGTTATTATATTCTTGGTATATTGAGCTATTATTGTTTTTTATATGTTGGACATATTGTTATAGCAAAATCAGATTTTTGTATAAAAATATTTTTAGAGAATTACCCTTAATATTGGAAGGGAGATTGTGATTTGAAGCAAAAGACTAATACATTGTTTTACAAGACACTTTGAGGATCCATAGGGATTGCAGTAATGACAATTTTGTAATTTTGTTCTAGAAACAATGTTGTTTTAAATTATTTTCTTAGTATTTCTTTGGAATTAAAAATGAAAATATATCTTCCACAATGAATTACAAAATATACTAAGTCTGTAACTTCTTTCACATAAAATCAAATATGCAATTCTGGTATGATTTGAGATTGATACAGCAGAAGTTGTTATTGCTTTGAATTTGAAATTAAATGAACAATTTTATTATTTTTCCACATTATTCAAGTGACTTAATTGGTACCTGAAATGTGAGCATAAAAAACTGATTATTGAAATTTAGCATTAGTGATTAAATAGAATATTCATTATTAAACTAAGATTATCACTTTTAAAAAATTTCTTATCTAAAATGCATCATTTCTACTTAGCTCCTTTTTATATATTGTCATTGTGAAAAATAAAGCTTCACTTAGATAACAAGAAAACTCAAGGCACATTTAGGAAAATATCTAACAACTGGGGTGGGGCAGACAGTGAAATATTGGTGCTAACAACAAACTCTCCTTTTCTGATTCCTAAATATTACAACATTTACATATTATATGTCTTTATGATCCTGAAATGACACAGGAAATAGCATTTTCCCACTATTCCAATACTATTATGCAAATTCTGATCTTTTAAGCTGAGCTAATCATTACAATGTTTTAGCATGAATAAATTATTACTAATGTATTATGAGTGGATGAATTATCTGGCATTATTTTTTTAGTGGTCAGTACTAGGTTCTGGGAAATGTTCTCTATATTTAATTCTTTTTTATTTTCTTTTTGGCAGAACAAAAAGAGACTAAATGTGACTCGTGCCAGAGTGGACCAGAAGAGGCAGTCTCTGAATCCCATCCGCCTTCCCTAGGATCATCTCCTAAGCCTAATGGTGTCACTGGGAAGCAAAGCACCAGGATCTTGGTTTCAGAGCATGCACAGAAGCATGATGGCATCCTGTCTCCTTGCCCTGGGGAGCAATCAGAAGGTGAAGACAGTTCCAGGTCCTTATCATCCTCTGATCTGGAATCCGGAAATGAGAGTGAATGGCCCAAGGATTGCATTGCGACAAGAGCCAGCCTCCCCATGGTGTCTTCCAGACCAAGAGACCCTCTTGATATTCTTATCAAGATCTTTCCAACTTACAGGCGCAGCCGGCTAGCAGGCATTCTGCAGTTCTGCAAAGGGGATGTGGTCCAAGCCATCGAACAGATCTTAAATGGGAAAGAACCCAAGCCAGACACCAGGGACATATTAAACTCAGGGGAATTGGAAAACACATCCTTTCATAGAGCTTCGAATTTTAGTCTGTCCGGAATTGGTTTTGGAACTCTGGGTAATAAATCAGCATTCTCTCCTCTTCAAACCACGTCTACTTCTTACAGAGGTGATTCAAGTCTCTACAGCTTAAATCCTAGACTAGCTATTAGTCCCTTACAGCTGGCATATTCTGCTCCAGGAAGAGGGCTGTCGGGTTTTATGTCACCCTACCTAACGCCTGGATTGGTTCCAGCATTGCCTTTCCAGCCAACTTTGGACTATGCATTTTCAGGGGTTATTCGGGATTCTTCATACATTCCCAGTAAAAACTCCATAACTGGTGGTAGACTGTATTTCCGCCCCAGTCAGGACAATCTATAACATATCTGCTCATTTTCTCTTTCTGGAGTATTTTAGAATCATGCAATACAAACAAACACACATAAACACACATGTGTTTCTTAATGTAATTAAATAAGTAGGTAAGTGCATTATTAGGGCTTAAAAGGCTATTTTTTTTAAGCAATATAGTAGACTTTAGATTTTGAAGATTCTTCTTTAGCATTAAGTGAAATATGCATTTGAACATTGTATGTGCCTTAAATAAAGTTATTTCAGGAAATATTTTTACTTTTAACTAATGAATTTTCTCTCTAAATTATCATAGTCAAACTTCTATTTTAGAACTATGATAATTTTTATTGTAGTGGAAAGTAGGATTTATAGTTGTAAAAAATATAAATGCCAGGCATGGTGACAACCTGTAATCTCATTATTTGGGAGGATTGCAGGTCTCAGGCCAATCTCAACAACTTAGGCCCTCAGCAACTTAGCAAAATTCTGTTCAAAATAAGAAATTAAATAGGTCTGAGATTGTAGCTCAGAGGTAGAACACTTCTGGGTTCATACCCTAGTACCACCAAAATTAAAAAAGAAAAAAAGTTTATAGTGTAAAGAGCAATTCAACATAATATAAAGTGAACCAAGAAGAATAATTAAAAATTGAGTTAATTCTAAGTAACTATTATTCTTAAAAATTTTCTCCTTTTTGTTTTTTGTTTGTAGCAGAGAAATCTATTCAGTCTTTTAAAATATCTTATTTGAAGATAAATGATTAGTAGTAAGTAAAACTTTTGAAAGATTTGAATTCCTTATTTTTGGAAGACCATGTTTTCTCCTTCTAACTACCATTTGTGGAAACAAATATAAGTTTTTAAAAATTCTATTCAAAGCTAACATTGTAAATTACACAAGGCCTATTTAGTAAGTCTTAGGAAATGGGACTGCGCCCTCTTCTGCCCACTATCACTAATTGCAACTCAGTTCTACAATGTGAGCTAGAAGCACATTCCTAAAAAGGAAAGCTAACCATTTTTTTTTTATAATCAATTTTGGATCAAGCTACTTTGAAATTTTTATACTGTAAAATGCATTTCTAATATGGATGATGGTTTTAGTTTTTGAGTGTGCTTTTGCCTGTATTGGGGGAAATGCCCTTTCCCATATGTTTGAGACAAGGATATAAGACCCATTCTTAAAGGTAAAGATAATTCTATTTAGAAAACTAAAATGGCTGCTCAAAAAATATTGATTATTGATATAGATTATGCTTAATGCATTGAGGAGAGACATAAGATATCCAAAGGGGAAAATTGCCATTCAAATTTAGAGGTATTCTTTCTGTTTTAAAAATACATTTTAATTTTCCATCTGGAACATTTGAAAGCTACTTATTTTAGTAAGTGGAAAGTCCCTGAGGAAACTGCTTACAAAACAATTTTACAAAGTTTTCTTTATATGTCATCATTTTTTAAAGGACAGTAACTTCATTGTTACTGTTAGGAATAAATGAAAACTCAGCTGTGATGTGAATCAGAGATATTTTAAAGAATTTGAGCAGCATGATTCACTAAACATTTCTTTAATTATATGTACGTGTGTGTGTGTGTGTGTGTGTGTGTACATTCAGAGTGTGTGTTTACATACACTAAAGGCCTATCAATTCTATCACCACAAAGTCTTTTTCATGAAACTGGTAATAATATATTTCTAGAACACATTTTGCCAGCAAGTATGGTATTCAGTTACTACAGAGTATCAGATGCTGATTTAGAACATAAATATGTTTAGTGATTATGCATTAATTTTAATAATATAAGTGTAAGAAAGAAAGGCTGATAAAATTTTGATGCAACCAGTAGTCATTTGTTAAAAAAAAAAAGAAAGTTTCAGATTCCAAACCTAAACCACAGTATAATTCCTGGCAAGTAGTTGATATTCAATTTATATATACTAAGTGAAGAAATGATTTTGGATAAAAGATCTCTTTGAGACATTGATAAAACCAAAGAACTCTAAAAAATGGCTCATAAACACACAGTTTTGTATACATCTTTCATGAGATTCGATTCTTGTATCTCCTAAATGCTAATCAGGTTAGAAACCTTAGTGATTCTTAAGTTGTTTCTATTGTATTAATACATTTATTGAATGCCATTTTTTTGAAATGCACTAGATCTTATAGAGGATGCCAAATGTAAAATGTTATGATCTAAAGGAAGTTACATTGTACAGTAGAGATCTGGATTAAAAATTCTATAATTTTAGAGTTGCTGGATTCTTTTGTGTTTTATGTAATGATATGCATGTATGCATTGGAGAAATGGAATTGCTTGTGAATTGAGAAGAAACATCCATTAAGAGCAGTATTCAAAATTTTAAGAATAATTTTATAATCCTAAATCCTCAGCCAATTTGCATAATTGTGTTTACATTCCATACCATTCATAATACTTTTGGGATTCACACAATCTACAAAATAGGCCATTGGTTCAACCAATAATAGAATGTGAGGAAGTTGAGGTCTATCAGCGGTGTCATCTAGCCACAAGGTCAGTAGGATTTCAGCAATTTCAGACTATTAGGTCTGAGGAAAGATTCATGTCTGTTCCATTCCTTTGCAGTTTTGCATGGTGTCTGTTTCTTAGTAGGTGCTCAAGTAATAATTCTTCACTGACTGAATTAAATAAAAGGCACAAGAAAGCATTTGCATAGGAACACGGAATTCTATCTATTGAGCACCTATTTTGTGTCATGCGCTGAGCTGAACTAGATGCAAAGTATAAAGAGATGATCAAGACACAGACCTAGCCCTACCATGCTCACAGTTGAGACTGACACATGGACAGAAGCCAACCAACCATCCAGTGTTGACTCCCTTTGACAGTGTTGGTGTGTCAGTCTGTTCTTTGTGATCCTGTCATTTATGTCCACGGATGCTGCTTGAGGACTGAACTCCTACACCACTAATTTTGGGTGGGAAGAAAGAGGGGTAAACATTGTGAGAGTTGCCCTGTGACCAAATGAATTGTTTTTATACTGCATAGTGTAAATGACAAAGAAAGTAAAAATCTCATGGAGGGAGAATTCAGAAGAAAGAAAGGATTTCTTTCATAGTCAACAACTGTTCAACAGCAGCATGGCTACCATGTCTGATAATGAATCCTCTTCTCACTAAAAATATGTAGAAATATCACTCAGAGACTGGATGGATGGAATTTTTCATTACTATTTCATTACTGACCACAAGGTCAGTAGGATTTCAGCAATTTCAGACTATTAGGTCTGAGGAAAGATTCATGTCTGTTCCATTGGGATGGAATCATTTCTAAGCTGAGCAGAAACAAGGTAAATATTTGTTAAACACATGAATAAATAAAATTTAATCCTAAAGCCATGAACATGAAAACACTCAGCCATTGAAATATAGTGCAGTTTTGCTCCTTAGAACTTTCCCTATGTGATAGCCTCCTGAGACAAAGTAAAAAAGGAAGGGAAAGAACACAGTATATACTTTACAAGGGATTCAGACTGGTAGAGGTTAGCCAGAAGTATTCAGGCAAGAGGAAGAATAGAGTGTGGAAGAGCACCAAAGATAACTTTTGATACAATGTCCTTGAAATAGACACTAATATGTCTTCCTAGAAGGAGCACTTACTTTGGAGTTGAAGAGATATAGGATGGATTCCTCTGCAGTATGGCTTGGAAAGGTTACTTAAACTCTCTGGGCATTTGTTTCTTCTCTGTAGAACAAGGATCATATCTAACCTGGGAGATCCATGGAGATAAAAGGTAACCAGGACCAACGCAGAGTACAGTAATGCTTACATACTGGTTGCTAAGTTTTAAGATATTAACTTGCCACCTGGTGGCACTTTCTCAAGGAGAAGTACTGTTACCTCCTTTAATCCAGTTAGTGGATGAAGGACCCAAAGGGCGGTTATTACCAGGGGAACATCTAAGTGTAGTTCCACACTTCTTGTTTGGTTCATTTTGTAGGTGAACCACACTTTCATAACATGTGTTATGCTACCTTTATCAGTCAGGACAACAAAGTCTATATAAGTATATGTGGAAATAAGGAAGTTATAGAAGTTTGACTCAGTGCAAACAAAAGAGGAGCTGGAGAGCCAATGTCTGGCAGAGGGAAATTGGTTGGTCTGAGAGTCACTAGCTGACCTGTCTAAAGCACTGTTGGGTGGACAGGTGGGAATTTTCAGGAATTCTGTGAAGTCCAGCAGGTCTGGCCATTCAAAGAGTTCCCAGGGGAAGGGCAGTATATGGAGTCTGTGAGAGTCCAGTGCCTCTGCATATCTCTGAGCTCTGTGGGTCTGCAGAAGGCTCGGTGGTTTGTCAACAAGGTGGCAGGAGGAAGGCTGGATGTGGAGCTGAGAAAACCAAGCTTATCCTGGAACTCAGTGGCTATCCAAACTTTAATGACTTTGGTTTCACCTCTAACTAGCAAATTTCACCATAATTCCTTCCTGGACCAACATTCACTCTGAACAACACAAGAAAGGAGATTCTAGGAAATTAAGGTTCCAGTCTTAGCCAAACTGACTTAGCCCAGTCTAGTCCAGTCCAGTCCTTGCCACCATGGGCTTTCATACTGACTTATATTAACTATGTTTCCTTCCAAATAAGGGCCGGAACAAGGTCATTCTGTCACCCAAATTGATAAACTAGCCCCTGTACAACAACCACATTGAAACTTCTCTCCAAAAAAGAAATCACGAAGTGACTTACCCATCTTTGATGTATGGGGTTGGGGGTGCTCATTCCTCTTTCAACTGGTCATATCTGCTTTTGAATATCCTGTAACTTTAATCTTGAGATATAGTTAACCACTTTTAGTAGATTTTTTTGTTATTGTTAGAGTAGGGAATTAGGGAAGAGGAAAATTTATATGTACTGATGGACCCTACAGCGTTAGCAAGGGGTGAGGTAGCTTGGAGGTAGAATGCTCCTGGGTTCAACCCCAGTACCACCACCCCCTAAAGAAAAAAAGATGGTCCATGATTGTGATAGTTCCCTTATGACTTGTTGTCTTTACGATGTTGCAAAGGTGACACACATTCACTAGAAGTCATAGCTGAATTCGGACCTTTCCCCAGGCTGGTGATATGTGGTCTTGTGATGCTGTGTAGTGGCAATGGGTCTCAGCTCCCAATCAGTCACAAAATCACAAGGGTAAGTGACTAATTCTACAGTGTACTTTTTTTTTTTTTACTAAACTATGATGTCTGGTAGGTTAGTTATTATTTAACACATTTTTGATATGCAATATTTTCAGTTTAGAATAGGTTTATTGGGTTGCCATCTCATAAGTAAAAGAACATCTGTACACACACACACACACACACACACACACACACACACACACCTTAAAGCAAGGAAGAAATAAATATTCCTATCTACTAGAGCTCTCATGCTGGATCATGGGATCCTAACTGCTCATGGGACCACAAATAGTATATCCATTTCATATTTTTCTTGTGTCTAGAAAGTGTTCAGGTAATTGTAGTTACACTGTTGAGTGACCCAGGTCCTCATTCTTGAGGAGTCTATTCTATTATCAGTCCTGCTTCTACTAGGTTGCTACAGCTTTTCATTAACTTGTACTAAACATATTGGAAGACTAAGTGACACTCTAGAGGATGCCCTGCACACTGGAAATACTATTCTCTGCCTCTTTCTATTGTGTCACTGTCATGAGGTGCTCCAAATAGCCAGTAGTAGCCTCAGGTTCTACTACAATGCTGTATTCTCTTATGTATCATTTCTCATTTGGGAAGAAAGACCTATAAGCCAAAAAAACCCCAAAAGTTGTATGAAAAGGAAACGAAAGTATTGCTAATGCATCATTAGGATTAATATAAAATATATCTATCCTGTGATCTCCAGACTCATGACTCCTGGGTATAGGAAAAAATATCACTACATATTTACAACTGATTCAGAGTGTATCTCACACCCAGGAAGACATGATTCCAGGCCTATAAAGAGCTTTCACCATCTGGTGCCATAAATGAGCCTTCCAAAGGCCATTCCATAATTTTATTAGGCCAGCTGTTTCAGGATGAAGGGAACATGATGATCCCAGTGAGTTCCACAGGCATGAGCCCAATATTGTACTCCATTTGTTATAGAATGAGTTTCATTGTCAGAAATAACATTGTATATAGTACTGGGAAGGTGATATGGCATCATGTAAGTCCGCAGATGGTGGTTTTAGTGGAAACATAAGAGTAGGAAAGGCACAGCCATAGCAAGTATGCGTGTTTTTTCCAATGAAAGCAAAGAGCTACTCCATCAATGATGGAAAAGAATCAATGTAACCCACCTGCCACCAGGTGGCTGGCTGGGGTTTCCTTGGGGAAGGATGCCATTCCAGGAGCTCTGTTTTGATCTTTGCTCTTGGCCAAATTGGATCTAGCCCAGTTGGCCTTTGTAAATAGAAGTCCATGTTGCTGAGCTCATGCATAAGCTCCATCTCTGCTTCTATGATCATTCTCTTCATAAGCCAACTGGACAGTTATGAGGATAAAATAATGGGCCACCTTGTGGATTTGATTATTAAGCTATTTCTCTTCTGAGGATGCTTTTTGGTGAGTGTTTATATGAGACAAATATTCTTAAGTTTCGTGATCACTTGGAAAGGTCTTCCCACCTGCCCTTTCTGTAGACCTTGTTACTGATTTTCCAATCATGTCTTTTCCAAAGGGGTACTGGCAATCCTGCCAAACTATTATCCACTGCTCATGACTTACTCTAGAATATGCACCTCTACTCATCTCTCCTTCCAGGCAAAATGAACAATCAGGTGCATAGCTTGTAGTCCTTTCCATTGGAAAGATGATCTTCACTACTATCCTTCCAGGCCACACCTGTAGTGCTGGCTGCAGCTGTCCACTTCACAGAGTTCCAAAATAGTGCTGAACCATCTGTGAACAAAGATCAAATCATTTGCTTGGATTTCACTGCTCCTCAATCTCAGCATGCCCTTTGAAATCAGGGAGTCTATATTAGCAGCCAATACCATGTATGTCTCTGCCATACAGAAAGGTGTCCTTATGGGGAGCTTCAAAGATATTGGCACTGTCATCAACAAGGGAGTGCTATCTTTTGCAATCTCTTGAGGAACAAAACTAAGGAGTGAGTAGTTAATACACAATGAATCCCCAGTGTTCTAGTCTCCCAAAGCATTTGCAGATGATCCTGTCTATACTCACGAAAGCATCTATAGAAAGCACTTGCCTCTATGTAGTGACTACTTCTGTGAGTTCTCAGCCAAGCACCTGCTGAGGGAGTGGGGCTGCTCTTGGTCAGTAAGCTCGGCAGTGAAGAATACAAGCTCATTATAAAGTGAAGGAAAGAGAAGACAAGTTAGGACCTGCTGGGCACCTCTGAGTATGTCATTGTGCTTTACCTTAATGCTTTCTGAGAAAAATGACTTCTGCTTCCTTCTGATTTGTAAATCCTATAGAATTTCCTGTATTGGTTAATTGTAACTTGGAACCATACAGGGGAGGAAAATTAGTTTCTATCCTTAGCCAAGTTGACACAACACTATCAAATGTATCACATTATAAAATTGATATTTTTCTCAACTGTTTGGTTTTATGAAACAGTATTTTTCTCACTCTGAATCAAAGCTTGAGCCTATATTAAATGTGGGGACTGAATAACAATGGAAATCTAGTTAAAGTCTTTTTAATTACGGTCCTGTTGTTTTCAGTGTCTTTTAATCTCTCTCTCTCTCTCTCTCTCTCTCTCTCTCTCTCTCTCTCTCTCTCTCTCTTTCTCTCTTTCTCTCTTTTCTCTCTTCTGGTACTGAGGTTTGAACCCAGGGATGTTCTACTTCCAGGCTACAGCCTAGCTCTTTTTTATTTTTTATTTTGAAACAGAGTTCTGCTAAATTGCTGAGGCTGGCCTTGAACTTGCAATTCTCCTACCTCACCCTCCTAAGTACTGGGATTACAGGCGTGCACGACCATGAATGGATAAAAGTTGTTTGTTGAGATCATTTTAAAATTACATGAAGCCATAAGACTGTGTACAGAGATATCCCATGTATCATGTACATGGGTTCCCTCAATTATAATATCTTGCATAACTTTAGTATATTATCACACTCAGAAAACTGACATACCTCACAGATTATGCTTGGATTTTATTCAGGACAACATATGAAGTTGAAGGGATTTGGGGCATTGGAAAACATAATTTGGCAAACATTATAAAAGGATGATTCTACTTATGTTGTGTAGGAGATAGGATGTAAGGTGCAAAGAAGGAAGCACATTTGGAAGTTATTGCATAAGCAAGATAAGAGATAGTGGTGGCTTAGATGAAGATTGTGGAAAAAATAGTTGGAGGTAGTAAGTAGTGGTCAAATTGTAGACACACTTTGAATACATAAAGTACATAATATGCTTATTGAGTGGATGTGAAATATAAGAGAAAGGCATCAAACATGTCTCCAAAGTTTGATCCAAAAAACTGAGTCAAATGGAGTTCCTATTTACTGAGATGGGAATGATTATAAATTTGTTCATCTTTATGATACTCATGCAGTCTGAAAAATTTCAAAGAACAATAATTAAACAGGTCATCTTTCTGGCTACAATGGGGTTCCATTAAAAAGCATGTTCTATGAAAAGATTAATAAATAATCAAGTCTTTCTCTCTATAGGAAGGCTCACTACAAAAGAGAGAAGGCATAGATGAATAATAATTATAAATGATATAGGAGACAGAACACAAAATTCAGCAGAGAAGTGAATCATGACAGTATTTAAAATGCTAATTTTTTGAGCTGGGCATGGTGTCACATGCTTGTAATCCCAGTACTTGGGAGGCTGAGACAGGAGGATCTGGGTTCGCGGCCAGCCTCAGCTACTTAGTGAGGCCCTCTGCAACTTGGTGAGACCCTGTTTCAACATAAAGAATAAAACATAGGACTGGGGGTATAGCTTGGAGGTAGAATGCCCCTGAGTTCCATCGCCAGTACCGCAAAAAAAAAAAAAAAAAAAAAAAAAGCTAATTTTTTGAAAACTTAACATTGTGAACATCTCTAGAGATTATTATTATTATTTTATTATTATTATTATTATTATTCGTTACTGTGGATTGGGCTCAGGAGCATTCTACCTCTGAGCTATACTCCCAGCCCTATTTTTTATTCTTTATTTTGAAACAGGGTCTCACTAAGTTGCGGAGGGCCTCACTAGGTAGCTGAGGCTGGCCGCGAACCCGGATCCTCTGGTCTCAGCCTCCCAAATGCTGGGATTACAAGTGTGCGCCACCACCCCTAGCTTAGAGATTATTTAAGAATTGGTATAATTGAGAAACTACTTTTTAAGAATTTTTACTCAGCCATAAAGAAGAACAATATTATGTAATTTGTAGGAAAATTGATGAAACTTGAGAATATTATGCCAAGTGAGACTAGCCAGTCTCAGAAAGCAAATAATTGTATTTTTTCTCTCATATATGGAAGCTAGATAGAAATTGGGAAACAAAAGAGACCTTAAATAGCAAAGCAGAGCCTCTAATAGAGCAATAAAGAGGGTATAGGCAGGGAGGAGAGGGGATAGAGACCTAAAGAAGGTAACAGTTTAAATAATGCTACGTATGTATATGAAATTATCAATTCCAATCTCAATGACATGTAAGGAGAAGAGGAGGGAGGAGGTGGGATCCAGAGGGAAATGTTGTGTTGCAAGTGTTGTGCGTATATCTATTCCTATTACTCTATACCTAAGTATGATACACTAATAAAAGTATATTCATAATGGAATATGTGGTTTAGAAAAAAAATCAAGCTTCTCTTCCCAGGAGAACATCAGATCCCTAGAGTTTCTGACAAGATTTACTGAACATCCAAGGAGCAGATAATTAATAACCTATGTAAATTGTTAAGAACATGGAACAAGAGAGAACAATTACTAAGCTTGGTATCTGAAGTGTATTTTGATAACAAGACATGATAAGAGCTAAAAGGGCAATTTTTAATGAAGATATCTTAAATCAATGGAAATTGGGAAATCAAAGACACCTGTGTGTTTTAATCATATATTCCAGGAAATATACTGGTAACTTAAAAATCATTAAAATTGTCAATATAATCTTCCACATTAACAAATTTAAAAAACTGTTATAAGTATAGGAGCAATTTGATAAATTTAAATGCTAACTTGTAACAAATCTGTTGGATAACTAGGGCTAGAAACTGTGAATAAAGTCAGCTACAAGAAATAGACATTTTAATTGATTTTTACCTATCAAAGATCTTCAAAATTATTGAATGTTTACTATGTACCTATCTTTATTATATAAATATATGAACATGCATGTTAATTTTTATGTTTTATAAAGGAGACACTGAAAAAGAGGGGGTCAAGGAATTTGTATTGGTTCACAGCAAGTGTGTAGAAGAGGTGGGACTTGAACTTGGAACTTGTCCAGCCTTATCCCCAAATTTATCCTCCTATGCCTTTATTATCTGCTTCACATTAGTGTGCTTTGTTCAGCTGTTCAAGGATTTCAGAACTTAGTGCCATTATTCTCCTGATCTTCCCTGATCACAACACGTCAGTCAGAGTTTCAGCCGTCACATCTGTGTTCTCAGTAGGAAGAAGGATGACTTAGCAAGGAGAGAGGTGTGGTGTCAGTCATGTATTGGTAGATGTCAAAAAGCATCTCCAGGGTGGTGAAAAAGCTCAGATTGCAGCATTTGCTGTTTCCATGGTGTAAATACTTTGAACCATTTCAAACTACTAAGCTAAGGTCGCTGAGTAGAGTTGGGTAGAAATGAACACTGTAGGCTCTCCAGGCAAGCATGGGCTGGCTCTAGCATGTTCTGCATGGCTCCTGTATCAGGAAAGGAAGGCTATCCCAGAAATCTCTAGCCAAAGTTTGCTCATGTCTCAGTGGTCAGAATGGTGTCAGAACCTAGCAAGAATGGAAGGAAGACTGGGGATTATGTTTTATTTGAACACATTGTCATCTCAGATAAAATTATAAGGAAATGTCTATTGATTAGATAAATCTATCATAAAAGGCAACTTCATTAATTTGAGACAGCTGATGTCCCACTCAATGGCAATCCTTTAGAGGAATCTTAATGCTAGGAATAAGACAATAATGGCCCCTTTTACTGTTTCTATTGAGTTTTGTACTAGCCAATGCACTACAGTATGAATATAATAAAAATATGAATAATTATTAGAAAAAAACTGTCAATGTCTCCAAACGCTATGGTATGAAAAATCTAAGAGAAAATTATAACTAGTGGAAAAACTTAACAGGATGGCAGGTTATAAGGCCAACACACATACCCTCACACAAAATCAATAGAATTCCTATGTATAAGCAATAGCTAATTAGAAAAATATCCTAGACTAAAACAATCACAAAAATTGTAAGGTGCCTAGGATTAAAGCTAAGAAAGTATGTACATTAAAAAAATAGGAAATATTTCTAGAGTACATAAATTCAAACTTTACCAAATATTTATAGAAGAGTAGAAAATAGTAGAGATGTCTATTCTTTTCATTGTAATTTGATGAGGGTGCCCGATGGCAATGGTAGGAAATGTGCGGCAGAGCAAAATGCCCACTTCGTGGCCAGGAAGGAATAAAAGAGAAAGAAGAGGAGGCAGGGTTCCACAGTACCTTTCAAGGGTGTCCATGGACCTAAGGACCCGCCCCTTTAAGGTTCCACCACCTTGCGATTGCACCACCCTAAGAACAAAGCCTTACACACAGGAGGCTTTGGGGGACACTTAACATCCAAACTGTAGCAACAGTAGACTGCACTGAGCTTGATGCTGAAGACCAAGCTTTTTCAGTGGCATGGCTGGAGTGAAGAAGGGACTGCTCTGGGGCTTACTCTAGTCTCACTCTTGGTTGCATGATGGCTTTAAAAAAGCAAGACACATTTTCCCCCATTCTTTTCTTCCCATAGCAAAAGAGAAAGAGAGCCTTTAATATTAAAAATATTCCCAGGAAGTAGGAACTGAGCAGCCAAAGGGGGGGGGGGTCTTAGTTCATGCATAAATGTTAATTGGTTTTTTAATTCAATAAGCAAAATGCATAAACCAATATTAAGAGCTATAGAGAAATGCAGAAATGACCTTGGAAGATAAAAGCAGGTGGCAGAAAATTAACATTTAGTCAACCCCTCCCATGGGCCAGGCTTTAAACAGGTATTTGAGTGCATGGTCAGGCAAATAACATAGAGTCCCTTTAAATCTGATGTCTTAAAAATATAAACTTAGTATTTATTTAATTTCCCATTTAGAAAGTTATTTTTGTTAACAAAAATTGAGTATTTATGTTCTAGGTAAGGGTTTTATTCTTAAAACTAATTACCACAGCATGTAACTTGTCTGGAATTGTCTTTTGTTACACTGTTCTTATCATTCAGACTCTAAGGAAAACAACTCACATGGACAGGTTTGTGGAAGCCTCCAATTTTGTTTAGACTAGCTTTTAATTTTCTTTTGTCTGTTTTTCCTTGTTAGCAAAACATTTCCCATTCTTCTGGGGCTTTGTTCTTTCTTTAGTTTTTCTGAATTGCAAAATATATTGGGTGACAGGCAGCAAAGCTAAAAGCAAGGATCTAAGGCTTGGATCTTGCTTTTGCTACTTTCAGTTTGCTCTTGGATGGCATAGCTGGATTTTTAATGCCTCAGTCTCCTTATCTGACAGTTGATATGATAATAAAGAACACCTAGCACAGGGTTATTGGGTTGAGAGGGAAGACAATTAAATAAGATGTAGTCCATCTATACCAATCACTGCAACAATGAACAGCATTAAGGCTCTGTAAATGATTATCGATGAATTTTTTAAAGATTAACAATTTAGATGATAAAACAACTCTTTGTTCTTGGAAAATGGCTCTATACTGCACATTTCTGTGTGTCAAATTCTTGAATGGAGGCGGCCACGGGCCTTGGAAATGTCAGCTGTCGGCTGTCATTCTGTGTGCTCTTGTAGTTGAACCCTGTGCCATTTTACATTTTACACCTGGCTTAGAATGGGTCCACTCTATGAGGAATGATTTAAAAAATTTCCACTTGAGGGTGCTGTCTACTTCTGTGGGATTTGAAATACCACAAATAACCCAGTTCCTCAAGGAATCTTGTGGAGTTCTATTTAACTTGTACCTTTTTACAGTTTGTGGTGTGTTAGCTTTCCTTATTGATTGGTGTCCAGACAGATGTCACCCTGACATCTACTGACACTTTATATTAGACATTTTATTACATTTCACGAGTCCTCTCAAATATTTTAAGGATATAAAATATTCTTATCCCAATAACTTATCCCAATTTTATAAACAAATTAACAGCCTGAGAAAGGTTGAGTAATTCTCCCAAGGTATCTTAAAAAGTGTGATATAAAACTTAGACATTAGCCCAGATCAATTTAATTATAAAACTATATTATATTCATTCATGATAACTCTTTCATATATATGTATATATGTGTTTATATGTATATATATTTGTTTATATATGATATATAAATTCAGTTGGGTACCTTAGTAAGCAAATATATTACGTGTAACACTTGTATATTTGTGTATAAGTAGGAGCTTGATTGGGGCAGATAGAAAATATTCCTATATACAGGTATATACAGAATATATATACACATATACTATTATATATATAAAATACATGCCTAGTACATTGTAAAATTACATTTAGATTATAATTTGAAATAGGCCCAAATTAAATATCTTGGCGAAAAAGACACAGAAAAACAACTGTTCGCCTGCAGAGGAAATTCTGTTTTCTTGCTGTATAATACAATAAATGCTCTAAAGCAGAGCCAGAACACTGGACTGTTGTATAGTACTGGCAAGCTATAATAAAACACTAAATTGCTGTCTGGGAAAAAAACATATTTTTGTTGTTACCAAGAGTTGCTGTAACTAAAAACAAAATACCCCAGGCCATTAACAGAAGATTTTTCCCCCTCATTTCTTACAAAATTGAATTAGGTTAAGACTATAATATTACTTGCATTTATAGAGGATAAATTCCCTGAACAGGAAGCCACTAATTTACATAAAATTTCTATTTCCCAACATAAAATAAAAGCAAACGAGATGGTATGCATTATTATTCCAATTATATGCAAATACATAAATACTCTCCAGGTCTCTCAGTGGGGTGTCTGATGTGTCATTCCCTTAGTTAATGGTGTCCAGATTGGATGTTCTTTTTTTTCAAACTTTTCAATCCTGAGCAATCTTGTCAGCAGAACAATGACTAAGAGCATCAAAATCTTTTGAGATTTGTATAAAGGAGACCTTTATGCATCCTTATTCTCATCAGGGACCAGCCACTGGATGCTTGCTGTGTTTGGAGTATTGTGCTGAGCAGGTATAAATCATGCTTCCTGCCCTTCTGGGATGTAGGGCTTGAGGAGAAGGAGCAGCAGGCATTTTTATCTGAAAGGGAGGCCAGAGAGTGACGTAGCGGGATGGTACAGGAAGGCCCAGCCTTGACCTCGATGTCCACACTTCATGAAACATCGCTGAACAGTGCTTTGTTTCATAGAGTATAGGTAATACATCCTAGACATTTAAAAGAGAGAAAATGGACCAGGATGGCCACCTTTTGGTAGTTTAGCAAGTTAGAGTTGATTTAAGAGAACAGGTAGGAGAGGCCTCAGCCTAACCTGGCTGTTTTCCTTACTGGGAAGTCACCGCTGGGTTTTAATGCTTAGCTGTGTCCTATAGTACTGTGTTGTCCTCTTCCCTTTATGGAGTTTGGATGTGGCTTTTTTCCCTGGAGCTTTTCTGTGTTGTATGCAGTGCAGCTAGGCCCAGCCTCAGCACCTCTGTGGTACAGAAGAGGAATTGGGAGATTGCATGTGCTCTGATTGTTTTTAATATATATATTAAAAAGGTGTGTTATACCTGGTTAGTACTGATGATGTGTATAATCATAACCTCTTTACATATTTATTTTTCTAATACTATGTTTAATAAAGTAGGGCAAAGACTGTTAAATCAGTCACAATTTGAGTCAAAGTAAAAATAATTTTTTCTTCCAAGTCAGGTACATCTAGCCGGGCGTGGAGGTGCATGCTTGTAATCCCAGCATTTGGGAGACTGAGACCGGAGGATCTGGGTTCACGGCCAGCCTCAGCTACTTAGTGAGACACTCCGCAACTTAGTGAGACCCTGTTTCAAAAATAAAGAATAAAAAAATAGGGCTGGGGGTATAGCTCGGAGGTAGAATGCCCCTGAGTTCAATTCCCAGTACCACACACAGAAAAAAACACACACAAAAAAAACCCAAGTCAGGTACATTACCCAAACTCAGAACCAAAGATCCAACCAATTCTCGACTTGTGGATGTGTAGGCAGAAATATTCCAATAGATTGACTCTGTCCATGCTTGCTACAAAGGGCCACATTAAAAAACCCAGATCATGAAACAAACTTTGATTCAGACCCATCAAAGTGGAGATTTTTTGAGGCTATATCAATGGAAATGTTAATGTTAGATAACAATATGTTATAAATTTTAACACTGACCTTTAACATTCCAAGAGCAGGGATTGCCTGAGGCTAGCTGCTGTCACTGCCTCAAGTTCCTGTTGAACAAGCTTTCATTTGGCCCTCCAGAGGCACCACTTGATGAAATCTCTTTGAGAAATGTCAGAACCGAATATATCATTTTTGCACACATTACGCATGACAGGCAAACCTGGTGGGCTGATGTTAAACATAACTCACATGTGGACTTCTTTGAATAGTTTTGCCTGTCCTCTCTCTATAAAGATAGAGCCAATTAACATAAACTTCCTGGCCCAAACTTAACACTTCATGGGGCTTTAAGATTGATAGCACTGGTGTCTATTGGTTCTTTTAGATGGAGATGTCACTTTCCAAAATCTAGGGACTAAAGGGGGAAATTATGACCTTCTGTTTCCAGAGAGTACAGTATAGTTCTATGGAAATTATAAGTAGAGTCCTACAAAGGATAGATATACACAAAAAAGTGCAATGAAATAATCAACCAACTTATTTTTTCCACAGAGTAAAATGTACTTGTTTTGAAAAATCAAGCAATGTAAAAGTACAACTCTTGCTTCCTTTTCTTAGACCCTTTTACTAGTTCCTTTGTTATACTTAGCTTCTTTATGTAAGTATAAACAAATAAATATTTATTCTATTTTAGCCCTAATCTCCTTTTTAAGAGATGGCACCTTCCTTTTTTTTTCACTTAATATATATTGGAGATTTTTTTCATACACAACTCAAGTATAATATTCCAGTGTAGAGGTGTGACAATTGACTCAAATGCTCTTCCATCAATGACCACTGTTGATTGATTACTGATTTTATGCTGTCACAGATGGCGTTGCAATAGATACTTTGAATATCTATATCCATATCTATATATTTGAATATATATGTATATATATATTCAACTTTTCATGGAAGTTACACTTTTTGAATTTCCAAGCAGAAGTTCTTTTTGTTTTCTTTACTTTCTATTTTCTAATTTTTCTTCAGAGAATATTATTTATTTGTTAATTATATATATATATAATTTTAGCTGTATACAATTATATCTATAGAATAAATTCTATAAAACTGAATCTGAATAATTTATAATTTTGAAAGATATTGCCAAATTATTCTCAGTAGGTAAGGCAATTTGTGATATCAGCAGCAATTTATGGGACTCAAGTATAATGTTTGAGTTTTTAATACAGTAAAAAGAGCTTAGGTTTTGGACTAAAAAAATCATGTCAGTGTAGTTTAAATATTTATTTCCCTTTTGGTAAAATTCAACATTTCTCTAGATGTTTAGGGGTTATTTGTATTACCTTATTTATTTTTATGTGACTTATCTATTTATATATCGTACTAATTTTTCTACTGTGTTGCTTTTTATTGAATTGCTTTTCTTAAAAGCTTTCTTAGGAACTTTATATTAGAGAGATTGGTATTCTATAAGGGAATATTAAAAAAAAAAAAA
>PVLC010022314.1:0-27009 GCA_004027655.1 Graphiurus murinus | reverse complement strand
TACCACTTCTGGGTATCTACCCAAAAGAATGGAAACCAAACTATCAGACCAACGTATGTGCATCTATGTTTATAGCTGCACAATTCACAATAGCCAAACTATGGAACCAGCCAAGATGTCCATCGACAGATGAATGGATTACAAAACTATGGGATATGTACACAATGGAATTTTACTCAGCCATAAAGAAGAACAAAATTATGTTATTTGCAGGGAAATGGAGGCAACTGGAAAACATTATGTTAAGTGAGATTAGCCAGTCACAAAGAGTAAAAAATGCAATTGGGATTTCTTTTTCCAAATATTTTTCACTACCTCATATTGCCAAAGAAGTAAGAGGAAGACTCTGTAACACATTTCCTGTCCTGTATGCTGTAAAGTCAGAAAGTTTAACTATCTGTAATTCCTATTGCCTATGCCCCTTGCAAGTTTATAGGATCTATGTTCATATAATCATACATTTAAAAAAATATATATTAGAGTAGAATTTGTTGATATAATTAGTTTCCACTTCAATTTTTTTTTTTTTTTTTTTTTTTTTGTGGTACTGGGGATTGAACTCAGGGGCATTCTACCTTCGAGCTATACCCCCAGCCCTATTTTTTATTCTTTATTTTGAAACCGAGTCTCACTAAGTTGCAGAGTGCCTCACTAGGTAGCTGAGGCTGGCCGTGAACCTGGATCTTCCAGTCTCAGCCTCCCAAATGCTGGGATTACAAGCGTGCGCCACCACGCCCGGCTCCACTTCAATGTTTTTGATGAGAATTATCCCAAATAGATTGCATACCTATTTCTGTATTAATAGAACAAAAATGTATAACAATGCCACAAAGTGAAGGCATTTGTCTGAAATTACTTGATTTCTTATACACAACAAGCAACTTAGGATGTATCATCAATGACTAAAATTTTAAGTGATAATTGAAAATTTTCTATCATGAGAGGTCATAGTTTTACAACTTATTCATGTCAAGGAAACTATCTTTAGAAGAGATATTATATAGAAAAACCTAGAGGTCACTAGAAGATCATCTTTTGTGATTTCTTTTGCATGTGCATGTGTATGTATGTGTGTCTGTGTGTAAGGCATGCACACACGTAGGAGCTTGAGCACATGCACACATGATATAAAGGGAGAAGCAGAGTGAGGAAGCGTGAGTCTTGTTGACAAGGTCATGAGGTCCTCCTGATGAGATTAAATTCAAACAGATACAAAGTTCAGTTGAGAGGAACCAAAAATAATGAGAGGTGATAGATTAATATTATTAGAGGACAGGATAAGAAATGAGAAAAGAAAGAGGTATGTGAAAATGCTCGTGATTCATCATTGCCAGAATCTAAACAAAACTATGGAGAGAAGACCAAATAAATTAGCATTTTCTTTTTTTTTTTTTTTTTTTGCGGTACTGGGGATTGAACTCGGGGGCATTCTACCTCTGATCTATGCTCCCAGCCCTATTTTTTTTATTCTTTTATTTTGAAACCGGGTCTCACTAAGTTGTGGAGTGCCTCACTAGGTAGCTGAGGCTGGCCTCGAACCCGGATCCTCCGGTCTCAGCCTCCTAAATGCTGGGATTACAAGTGTGCACCACCACGCCTCGCTCCTAAATTAGTATTTTTAATATGGTATTTCTATATTAGATTCTTTAGAATCCCACATTCTACAAGAATGTTTGCTCAGGGAAATAATGGTGAAGGCCAGGGTTAATGAGTTTATATTATTGTATTCTTTTTGTTCTTCTTGTTGTTAGTTTATTTGTTGAATTGTTTGTCGTTTCAAACCACTACTTCATATAGTGCTTAAAGTAATAAGTGCTCTCACTACAGTATTGCTGGAAATTAATAGATTGGAGTTCAACACTAAAATATTCCAAAGGAGGAATCTATTTTATGTAATATATGTTTAATGTATAGTAAAAATATGTATTTGAGTACATGAAAAATAGTTGGAAATGATTATATATTCTCTATCCTTGTGGTCATACCTAATGATAATGGCAGGCTTCGACCATGTAGATGTCATCAAAAAGGAATTATTACTTATTAAAATCACACTACTTGTAAATGTTGAAACATCTCCAGTGAGATTCCTCCTGACTGTCTAATCACCATTGTCTGTTACTAAAAAAGAGCAAAATTTACTCTTTCCTGATTTTTTCAGAAGAACAGGACATTGGAACATAGCTAAAGTAATCAGGTTTTTTAATCAGGGAATATTGGTGTGAAATCTAGCTCAATTATTTTGTGACCATCTAAATTTACTAAATCAGAGTTTTCATATTGTTAAAGTAATTTTTTCTATAACATACCTAATTTTAATTTTTAAATGCCTTAGAGTGTGTATACAAACACCCTACCAAGTTGAAGGTCATTAATAAATGTAATATATTATTAATTATTTCACTTAGGTGTACACTCAACTTTGAAACTAGTATCTATTTCTGTAATATATTCAGTTTCCTCAGATTCATTTATTTCTTCCGTGTGTGTGTGTGTGTGCGTGTGTGTGCGATGTAGGTCATTCACAAAGGTGATTTTACAAAGAATTCAACTAAATCCTTTTAGATAATGCCACCTAAACAAAGCACAATATAACACTGAAGAAGAAATAATTTCTCTAACACATGTCTTGCACTAAAGATGAGATAGGAGCTGTTCTTTCTTTTCTTCTAGGAACTCATATTCTACAAGACTATTTTCTGAGGGAAATAATGTTGAAGAACAGTATTAATGGGTTTACATTATTATGTTCTTTTTTTGTTGTTGTTGATAGTTTATTTGCTGAGTTGTTTGTGGCTTCAAACCACTACTTTATATTGTGCTTAATGGAGTAAGTGCTCTTAGAATGCTCATACCAGGAAACAGGTGAGATTTTTAAAGCATAGGAACTGACACATCACAGAGGCTTATTAAATATTGGTGTTTTTCCATTTAATAAAGTCAGATTTTGAAATGGAGTATTCTAAAAGTGAATGAAGGAGAATCTTATTTATTTATTTATTTATTTATTTATTTATTTATTTATTTATTTATTTATTGTGCTGAGAATTTAATCTAAGGGCATTCTCTCCCTGAGCTACACCTCCAGCCCTTTTTAATTTTTTATTTTGAAACAGGTTCTCACTAAGTTGCTAAGGCTGGCCTTGAGTCTGTGATTCTCCTGTGTTATCCTCCCAAGTACTGGGATTACAGGCGTGAGCCCCCATGCCTGGCTTTTCAAGTGGTATTTCATACAGTGCCAGACCTGAAGCAGGCCTGGCAAGGAAATAAATATTTTCATTAATAGGTATTATCTTATCGAGCAAAAATTTCAAATTTAATTAGTCATAAAAAGGTGATCATAACAAAAGAATAAACACATATGAGTAGGTTCAATGAGCTTTCTAGAGTATCAGTTATAAAAATCTACAAAAGTAACTAATACATGCTGGAAGGTATAAAGTAATAAACATTACAAATTGTCATGGAAGTTCAGGAGAACATAATTCACTTAGCTAGCATGATCATGATGAAACTCATCTATTTGAGCTGGGCTGATAGGAAGAAATGATTTTTAGTAAGTAATAATATTTGTAATTTTCTATGATCAGCAATAAAATTGATTCTTAAGTTAAATATCCATAAAATTTCAATTAGTTTGTTATTGACAATTTAGACTATAGTTTAATGTGTAGTAGGTTAGCCCCAATAAAATTGCTGCCAATTTTGTATATTTCCAAGGAAACATGCAATTAGTGTCCTTTTGTGTAAAGGAGCTGTTAGCTCATAGAATATTATATTGGAAAAGGTCTGACTTTCAATCACAATTGTACCCATTTCAGGAATCAATTGTACCTGTTTGCTTCTTCCTAAATTGTAAAGTCATCTGAAAACTGGCATCCCCAGGTTCCTACCTTGGTTCATTCAGTCTAAGTATTGATTAATTAATGTTTATTTTTTTCCAACAGCTATAACAACTAGGCATCCATTGACTATTTTAGGCAGAAAATTAAAAAAGAAAAAAAAAGCATATGCCATATGCCAGCTGTTTTTTAGGGTCATTTAGACACAGCCATAATACCTATTCTCATAGAACTTACATCGATTTGGTAAAGTATTGAAAGTGTTCTGACAAAAGAAGTGGAATGCAAGAGGGATGCCCAAACATGACATCTAATTCCAATTGCAAAACTGATAATTTTTGAAAATTTTTAAAGAATTTTGAGTCTTCTTCAGGAAATATCAGCAACCTAATAAAGTGAAGCTGACCCTGCTAAAAAGAACACTAATCAGCTATATGTGTAGACAATCAATAAGATATTGTATCCTGCTTTCTTTAAATGATTCATTATTATGTTATATCAGGTATTTTGATGGAAAGACATCTTCCGGAAAACATAGTTGCTTTCTCTAACAGGCTAACATCCTGTTAGATATAAATATCTAAACATGTAAGATATGTCAGATGATGATGACAGTGACAGAGGAGGAATAAGATGTTGATGATGCTGTCCATAGAAAAAAATGATATTGTTGACACAAAGAGATTATAAAATACTTTAATATGTACTAAGCTATTTGCATTAAATATTGATATTAACTGCTATTTTAGCTTTAATTTAAAAATACTTTTATGTTAAACTTTTGCTTTATATCAACTAAATTTGTTTTTTTTCCAAAACCATGCAGTGAAAATATTTTTATTCAAGTTGCATTATTAATAGTTAGTTTATGTAACTTCCTCATATGATTATGAGGTTGGTAGGTTTATAATGCTATATGTAAGCTCTTGCCTTACATTCAGAGTTAAAGACTTTTATCATAAAATAAAAATATATATATAATGGTATAAATATGGGAATAACTGCTATAAAATCTAGGAATGTTTATATAAAATAAGTAAATATGACATTGGCTTTTGAAAAGAGAAGAATATCAGCAGATGAGAGTGTGAAATATACCAATTTTGCAATTTCCAAGAAAACTTGCAATTAGTGTCCTTCTGTGTAAAGGAGCTGTTAGCTCATAGAATATAGATTGGGAAAGGTCTGACCTTCAAGAACAATTGCACCCAGTTCAAGAATTATTTGTACCTGTTTGCTTCTTCCTAAATTGTAAAGTTGTCTAAAAACTGGTGTTCCCATGTCTACCTGGAAGTTATAATTCTATGTATTAAAGATGTTTAGGTAATTTCATTATCAAAAATATTATTAGTTTGATCAATTTTGCTCTAACTGAAATTTATTTTCTTTTATTCTTCTTATTTTAAAAAGTTGACTTCTCATTTAAAAGTACATGAACAAAGTTCATTCATCAGAAGCTCTGTGTAACTTAAAATACTTTTGTGAAATGATGGGTGTCCAGGTAAAGAAAAAAAAAAAACAAAATAAATTTAAACCATTAGTATAACCTTGATTCCAAGGCGTAGCTGAAGGCTAAGAAAAGAAAAGCTCGCCGAATGACTCTTATTAATCTAGATTTACAATGGATGAATAATATGTTACAACCTCTCTGACATATGGTGAGGTTTGCAGCAAGTTTGGCATAATGGTTTCACTTAATAAACACCTGATTAGCATTGTTTAACAGGTTTGGAGTGCATGAAAACAGTCAAATAGCAACATTCTGTCTACTTAATTCCTCATTAGCAGACTTGCAGTCCCTGCCTTTGACAGATTGTATACCAGCCTTGACACAAGGTGACCTCTTGCTTGGACCTGTTCATCACCTTCAGTCTGTCATAAATGAAGTCAGTATAAATGTCAGAGTAAGTGACATCACCAGAGACTTCATCTGATGCCTTGAAGGTTATTTCCCCAATATGGTTATTATGGATGTGGTGAAACTATGTGTAACAATAAAATGAGGGTGATAAACCAGAATAAATTTTATATGCAGCATATGAAAGCTTTTGATTAATACTCTATATTATTATAATAAAGAATGTAACCCTAAAATAAAATGCAGCAATGTTTATTTTAGTTTCTTCACCTCAGGTTTTTTGTTTTGTTTTGTTTTGTTTTGTTTTTTTAAGAATGTCCAAGTTTCACATAGAATGGGAAATACATAGAGCTCTTGGAAGATTTGTAGGAAAATTTAACTAATTTTTAAATGATATCCTCTGTGTTTAATATATTTACCCTGAAATCCTCTTTGTAGCTTATTTTTTAATGAGAGAAGACAAAGCATTGAGATAAATTACAACAATTAAGTTGAATTAAAAATTATAAACATAAGAAAATCTTCCTGGGTCCTATTTTTGTAAAGAAAACTTTGATAGTTACAATGCTGAACATTGGAAGCTCAACATTTCTGTGAGAATAGTCTATGTAGTCCATGGAAATATTTATTTACCACCTTCACCAACCATGATAAATTATCTCCAACAAAGAACTCCTTGTTTGCATCACAAAATCATTTATACAGTTGCACAACATTTATATTCTTCCACTTGACAAGTGGAAATTGAACCAGTTTCAATTTATCTGAATGAAGCTTTGAGTAATGCAATATGTTATTACAAACATAACAAAGTAGATGTTTCCATGCCTTTTTACATCCCCCTATTAATTTTTCACAAAAAACTTTAAGAATATTATTCCTAACACATATAACTTAAAATAAACCTTCCACTGCAATGAGACAAAAATGATTACTTGATAAAGACCAATTTTAGATCATAAAAATGTTGAAAAGAAAACCATGTTATCTATTGGATCGGAAGTTTTTTTTTTTTTCTCTCAATATCAAAAAATATAATTGAAAAATTATAGCTTCATTATAAAAATGATCTTTAAAATATGGACATGAGACAAAATGTTAAATGTAAAATGTTTAAATCATTTCTCTATTTAAGTTTCATGAGTGTATGTAGCAATTAAATGAGTATAAATATCATAACTCTTAAACGGGGCATCGTGGGGCACGCTTGTAATCCCAGTGCTTGGAAAGCTGAGACTGGTTGTCTTCTAGGACAGGAAACTGAAGCTCAATGAAGTTTAGCAGCTTTACCAAAGTCCTACAGCTACTAAGTATCAAGCTGAGGATTCTAAACTGGGCTCTCTATGATTCCAAAATCCATGGCCACAGTATGAGTATCATTTTACAACTCCACAAAATGGTTTTCTCCTCACTTCATAGATCATTTCGTGTTATGGAACTTTTTTGTTTGTTAGTCTGTTTTTCTTTCAATAATAGACTTTCTATCATTTTCTTGCTAGGTTTACTTAAAAGTACATCATGTACACAGAGGTGATTTTCTTGATCTTTTTATGTTTTTTTCTCATTTATAATTTATAAACGTCTCCCACTGTATCAACATCTTTCATTGTCACCATCAATTAGGTAGAGTTCTTTTTCTGTTTGCCACCACACTAATTGTAAGTGATTCAGTATACTAGTGCACAATTTTCTTAATAATCTATGATATATCGCAGAAGGGGCAGCTGATCTATACATGTTCATTTTTTCAGGGCAATATTCCCTTATCTACCTTTGTCAAATGTCATTCTTGAATGCTTTCATTATTTTCCTAATTGTCCAAATGTATTTTATTCATTTTTATTTTCAAAGACAGGTTTACCTGAGGCAAGGAGCAATGAAGCAATTCAGATTCATTAATAATGTTATGAATCAGGCTAATTATTTTTATTGTCATATAAGCAGTTTTTTTATAAAATGTAAGAGAAATTTATAAATAAAATCTTTAAAAGTATCATTTTAGGTGTTTCTACAAATCCTTGTAAAATGGAGCAATAACCAAATTACCCTTATTTATTAAGAAGCTAACATTTTAAAAGTTGAAGTGGATTGGGGAATTGTTGGTCAAGACTATGAAATTGCTAGGCATAGTGGTGCATACCTCTAATCCTAGTACTTGAGAGGCCAAGACAGAAGGATTGCAGGTTCAAGGCCAGTTTCAGCAATTTATCAAGGCACTCATCAACTTAATGAAACCCTGTTTCAAATAATAAAAATAGTAGTGCTAGGGGTATAGCTCAGAGTTGGAATAGCCCTGGTTTCAACCCCCATTTCCCCCAACCCCCCCCCCCCAAAAAAAAGGCATGAAATTATAATTAGCTAGGAAGATGAAGTTCAGGTGGTCTATTATACAGGATATTGACTATAGCAAATGACAATATATTCTTAAAAAAATGCAAAGAGAGTGGATGTTAAGTCTGTTCACCACAAAAATTTTATGTGAGGTAATGTATAGGTTAGCTAGATTTAACTGTACCACAATGTACATGTAATTCAAAGCATCATGTTTTAATATGATAAAACATACAATTTTTGTTAATTTTTAAAAAGAGTAAAATAGATAAATAAATACACATAGAGCTCAAGAATTCAGCCTCATTGCCTTGATAGTAGCTAGAAGTTTAGTAGACAAGGAAACAAGAAAATTGTTTTAATTATATCAGGTAAAATTGTTCAATAATAATCTGCTGTATTTTTTATATTTAAGCATCTTAATCATCACCATTTAGCTTCATTTACATTGTAACAATGGGTGACATTTTTAAGGAGTAGACACAAAACTTCATGGTGACATTATTATTTACTTTTCTTTATTTAGCCTTACCTAAACAAGACAGCCACCTGGTTCTCACCCGTTTCATAAGCATAGAGATAATTATTTTTATTTAATTTTTAAATGTTATTAACTCCTTCCTCAAGTATTATAACATTTTAACTTGATTTCGTCAAGTGGCACATTCCATACATATATCAATCAGCAATGGGTGAAAGCTTTGTGCATCGAATCAATGTTTCTCATTCTAACTGAATCCAGGTAAATTAATCATACATATACATATTACTATATATATGTATATATATATATACATATATATAGTATACTATATATATATGTATATACTAGTATATATATGTATATACTATACTATATATAGATATATATATAGTATACTATAGTATACTATATATATACTATAGTATACTATAGTATACTATATATATATATGTATATACTATACATATATATAGTATATACTATACTATATATATGTATATATATACTATATATGTATATATATACATATATATGTATATATATTACTTAGGGTTGAACTCAGGGGCATTTTATCTCTGGGCTATACTTGCAGCCCTATTTTATTTTTTTATTTTGAAATAGGGTCTCCTAAGTTATAGAGGACCTAAGCTGTGAGGCTAGCTTTGAACCTGCATTCCTAGGGTCTCAGCCTCCCAAGTACTGGAATTACAAACCTATGCTACCATGCCCGGTTCATCACAACACATTTTAGTTTGCAATGTGACTGTATGATTATTTTGCACCACCACACCTGGCTTTTCGGTCTCCTTTTTTGCCTTCCTCCTTGTGTTTGTTTCTGTTTTTCTTATAAAATTAAGGACTGCTTATATAATTATTTGATGCTGCTCTTGGTTCCATTTTAGAATCATAAAATATATATTGCTGTTTTATTTACTAAAATTTTATTTGAAATACAAACCTTACCGTATTCGCTTATTTTTAGTGAATAAAATAGAGCCATAGAACATTTATATGTGCCTCCTCAATTAAAGGACTAAATATTTATCATTGCATTTCTATTTGCTAAGAACTTTCATAGGACTCCAATAGTTTCTTAAAGAAAACTTTATAACACATTAGTAGAATTTGGATGACTCCAGTGTTTTAAAAATGCTAAGTTGTTCAAAAATTTTTGGCACAGGAGTACATAGAAAGATCTCTGTGAAGAGTTGAACCATTTCTGGATTATATGATTGTCAGTGTAGACTGAGCCATTTATGGCAGCATGTGTATAATACATTGTGAGTATTATGAAATATTACTCATTTCTAATTCATTACAGAAATAATTTCCTATACTTGAATATGTGATGGATGGCAAGAAACCAGACATTCACATCTAATTATAAGGGGGTTTCTTTGTGCTAAAATGGACTCTATTTATCTATCAGTGCAATCAATCCATGCATTTTTCTTTGTGTCTGTCACTGTACTACCTAAGCACTTAGCAAAGATATTAAATTAGCCAAAAAGTGTGGAGTGGGATGTTTTTCTTGTCTTTACTACATTTATCTAAGCCAGCCTAAAGCTAAGCAGACTGTGACTAATATTGGAAGCCTTATTCTTATCGCAGACAGAGTTGTTTTCATTCTTGTTATTATTAATTGGTTGAATGCCAACAATATATTCAGCACAGGACATAATTGCACAATATGTTCTTTCCCTTGCAACCTAGAAAGGGATCAACTGCTTTCATCTACTAACATCGATGCCAAAGTGATGAATGCCCCTTCCTAACCCCCAGCTTCCTCTCCTGCCTCCCTCCTTTATCTACTTCCCTCACCAGTTTTCTTTCAAACAGATGAACATTAATATTTCTTCCTAATTTTAGGAAAGGATTATAAAAATCAGACATTCTCTTTTAAACTTATCCTTGTTAAATGTTGAAGTATATGAATGTAAATATATTTATTTTATTGCTTTGAGGAATTAGAAGTATATGTGCTTATAATTTCTATTGCCATATCTAAAAACATTAAAATGCAGATATAGATTACATAAAGTATATCTATAACTAAAATATAAATATATATAATGAATAATATTATATTAGATTGTAGACATGTTTATGATGCTCCATATATACCATGAGATGTTTAAAGACAGATATTTTTATTATCACATTTTATTATCCCTGAAAGAATTATATTTCCTTTTGCACATTCCATCCTATCTGATTCTTCTTTCTTCTTTTGTTTAGTTTCAGAACTATTTTTTGGAAAGACTCTTTTTTAATTGTTATCTTTTTAAAATTTATATAATTTCTTGAAAGTTGTGCTTATTGTATCTAAATTTAAACTTACAGATTTGTTCCAAGTAGAGAAAATTAACAAACTAAATTATTCTGTTCATCATTAACACAAACATGTAGTATACATTTTTAAACAATTTTTATTGGTGTACTGTAATTATATATCATAGTGAGATTTAAATTGATACATTTATATATGTACAATAGCTCTCAGTATCTTTCTCTCTCTCTAACCCTTTCCTAACCAAGTTTATGTTAATTGTAAATGGTTTTGACCATTAGTAAGTTACAGTATACTTTAATTTAATATATTATGTTTGGCCAATTGGAAATTTGAACTGGACAGATATACATGGAGACAGTGGCTACCAAACCTAAGAAATTTGAACCATAAATAGTCATAGAAATGCAAGGTTGACATTTGATAGAAAAGTTTGGAGTAGGTAAGTCCTTCTGATTTTTATGGAAATTATATTTGTGATTTTATATTGCAGTGATATTAGTATTTTAACTCAAATCATATTCTAGTACAGTGCAGGATCTAAAACAGGTCTGGCAAAATAAATAATTTATTGATTAACATGCATTATTTCTTTAAAAAATTTTAACTTCAATATGTGATGAGGACTTGAAGATATACTACAAAAGTATAAGCAAAATGTGAAAATGTTCAAGTAGTTTTCAATAATATTAATGCCATTACAACAAATTACAATTTTTTATGGAAGGTTAGGGGAATATAAATCACTTAGTGTGATAATGAAACTCACTTATTTGAAATGGGCTAATAGAAAGAAATGTATTTTAGAAACTAAGCAAAACTTTTAATCAAATTGAATCTTAGGTGAATTTCCAAAAAATTTTAAAGATGTTATTATATAAAGTAAGGATAATAAAGTAAATTAAAAAGTACCTTTTAATTTAAAATTTGGGAAGAAAAATCTCTTCATTTTATCATATAGGTAAACCTTGAGATTAGAATAGAAAGAAATTTGAAACAAATCTTTCCATAAATCATATTTCCCCTGTTCTTTAACATGTCACACAGATTCTGAATCACAGGACCATTAAAATGCAAAAGTGTTTGGCATTCTGAGGTGATCTTAGTACTTTTGTCAATTTTTTCTACAATTTTTTTGTACACTAGGAATTTAATTGTCAAATAAAGGATTGAATTTATGTTTGGAGTCCTATTATAATTCTTTAAAAATGTCTTTTCTTTCCTTATATTTTAGACTATTTTTCAATAAAGGAAAAACCAAAGCACATGATTATTAATGCTAAGTGCTTAAAATTCTGATCCATAAATCTTTAATGCTTAAAAACATTAGACATTCCTCTTGTGCATGTAACATTCTGGGCAGATGTAGAGGTCATAAGAAAGGCTCTCTTCCACAAAATTATGCAGAAACACATGGTAAGAGATGCTCTCCCATTTCTAATTATGACTTCCGGATCACACTGTACATCTAATACCAAGCTACCAAAGAGAAAATAGACTATAGGAGAATACATGGAGGAGGCTTTTTGGGCAAGACCATGGAGCAGTGCACATTACTTCCATTCCTGTTTTTTAAGGTAGAAATTATTCATATGTTTGTACATAACTGCACCTCTGGCTAAGAAGGATTTTGAGCTAGTACCCAGCCCAAGAACAGAAAGCAGATTTTGATGACAACAAATATCCCATGCCACAGGCCCTTCTCATGATCACCAACAAATGATTTGTGACCAATTTCTCAAGAAAAGAAAGTCAGTCACCTATTCCCTTAGGAATCAAATCCAAGTTACTTACCCTGTGCCTTAGTCTGTTTTGTGTTGCTGTAATCACATACTGAGTAACATATATTTATAAACAATATATGTGAATACATTTTATGTTTTTACAAACAATATAAATTTATTTCTTAAGGGGCTGTAGGCTGGGAGTTCCAATATCAAAAACATGGCATATTCTAAGACCTTTCTTCTTACATCATCCCATGGCAGAGAGTGAAAGGGTAAAGGATCTCATGCAACAGAGAAAGCAAAAGAATGCTGAATTTACCCTTTTATGAGGAATAGATTCCCCTGATAATAAAACATTCCTGAGAAAACGGACCTATTAATCCATTCATGAAAGTAGACCCCACATTAATTAATCACTTTTTAAGTACTCCATTCTTTAACACCAGAAATTAAGTTTACAACAAATACTTTTGATTGTATATACATAAACCATAGCATCCAGTATGCACATGCTCCTTAGAATCCTGGATATTCATAATTTCTCAGTTTGAAGACCCATTAATTAGAATACAAATTACCTTTCTTCACTTAATAAGCCACATTTTAAATTTAGAAAAAGTATAATATAGGAAATATAACTATTCCTAATCCAGAGCCATAAGAGAGTTCTATTTATTCAGTTTATTTCATTATTGTTGTATAAAAGTGGTAGTCACAAGTTCCATCAACACCATGAGCATACCATAACACATCCAAAATGAGGACTCAGTGGGAGATTGAAATAGCTTCTTCTAAGCCCATTGCACTTAAGGTTTGCTCCTCACTAAAAAAAAAAAAAAAATTACATTGAAATAATGTGTATTTTTGTTGTTGTTTTTGTTCAAGTATCATTATCAGTTTTAGAACAAATCCATATTTTCTTAGGGAAAGGTTTCTTCCAACATCAAACTCCTTAGGAGTAAGTTAAGAAATCATTCTTTAGTCTGATGTCCTTTTATAGCAAGAATAACTTTGCCCAGACTTTTTCCTTATATGAATGGAGTGTAATTTTAATTTATATATTAGAGGAAAACCTTCATTATAGCAATGAACTCTCATTCTGTTGGTATAAAGGATGTTCCTGACAAATTATACTTTTGGCTCCATTAAAAATGATTTTGAAAATTTCTAACCTGAAAAAAAAAGCACCATTCAGTTGCAGTTGATACGAAATGGCCTTTTTAAAGTGCCATTTTTCTACTTAACAAAATCAATAGTCTTTATTATATACAATAAGCATAACCTGCTGCCATTTCCAAGATCAATAAAATCTCCTCTTCCTTCATGATATTCAATTGCCTTAGAGACAATGTGGCCATTTGAATATGAATTTTGCTACTGGATCCTACCTCTTTATTAATTCTTAAGTCAGGAACATATGTCTCAATTTTACATCATTTGATTTGCCATAGAACTCGTTTGAAAAGCATGTATTATAAATATTAAATATTTACTTTGTTCACTATTTAAATAGCAAGAAAATATATAAAGAGCATTATAGTGATTTCACTTGGTAACTGGAAATGATTTTACCTGCTTGCCCTTTCTTGATAAAATAATCAACTACCCTTCATTTGAATTGATCAAACAAGATGCATCTGGATTCACTACATTTTTCTCTTAGAGATTATTTATTAATCACTACCTTCACGTCACTGTCACAGAGTAAAAATGAGCTGAGGACAGTATACACAAATTTGAGACATCTATTTTCTAGTTCCCTGGAGCTCAGAAAAAAAAATCTCTTGTTTTTATTTTATGTACAAAATATGGTGGCCTACTATCTGGATCTTAAACAATAGAAACCACTTAAAAAACTAGTTATATATTTTTTATTAAAACACTGGATAAGACTCTTCACTTACTCAACCATAAAAAATACTTAATCATTGCAGCATTCATGTCTCCTTGCATTTTTGTATGCTGGAATACTTCCTTATTATTTGTTAATTTGTGCTCTACATTATTTACTTACCTATTTAGAGAAAATAAAAATGGTAGGTATACAGCACTTCCAATTTAATATTCTGTTTTCTAGGTCTATTAAGTTATACAAAATACAGTCTGGGTGGACTCCATACACAAATGTATAAGTGATATCTAGGATCTTAGGTCATTTATTTAGGATCATGCAGTAACTTTGTAAAAGAAGGGACTATAAAACAGTTCTACACCTTAAGTTGATACTCTTTTTATGCCATAATATATATTTTAATGAAAATAAATTATGCCGAGGAATATAACCCTGCTCCAGAGATGCATTGTTGAGCTTTCTTGTCAACCAGTTGACAGGTGGAAACAGAAAAAAATACCAATTGGTATAGAATTATTATATTATTATAAATAAATTTAGGTTGGGTGACATGTTTTTCATATGGATTTTTTAAAAAATAGTCTTACACTACTGCCACTAAACAGTATTTACCTATTAAACATGTTACTATCATCTGTATTTTAATGTCATAATTTTCCTTTTATATTTACTAAAATAACCAAAGTATGACATTATCCTGGGGAATTAATTCAGGGACACTCAACCACTGATATATGTCCATAGATTTTTTTTATTTCTTATTTTGAAACAAGGTCTCACTAAGTTGCTGAGCCTGGCCTCAAACCTCTGATCTTCCTGTCTTAGCCTCCCAAATACTTGGGATTATAGACTTGCGCCAGCACATCTGGTATGTAGAAGTCTTTAGTAGGTCATTTGACAAATGTATTACATTCATATTTTCAAACAGTAATCATTGAAAGCTAAGCCTTCAATGGTTCATGAATCTGCATGCCTTTATAATTCACATAATTTCATATTTTGCTAAACCACAAAGTATATTTAACTAAACCATGACAATTTAGAAAAAGTGGTACTAGTACATTAATCCAATTCTTTTCCTACATTAATAAGACAAATTACTTTCTTTAATTATTTTGCAAAGATGCTGAGGAGTGTCTTTCCAAAATAATTAAAGTCAGTATACTATAGGGATGCATACATATCCATGCTTATAGCAGCACAATTCACAATAGCCAGATTGTGGAACCAATCTAGGTGTCCCTAGACAGGTGAGTAGATAAAATAATGCACTCTATACACTCAATGGAATTTTATTTAGTCATAAAGAAGAGCAAAATTATGTCATTTGCAGAAAAATGGATGACACTAGAGAATATTATGCTAAGTGAGGTGAGACAGTCTCAGAAAGTCAAGCCAGAGAGAAAACAGGGAGCAAAAGGGACTTCAAATAAATATTTAGAGAAACCATTAGAATAGTGGAAGGGGCTTTGAAGAGAAAGAGGGAGATTGCAAAAGAAAGAGAATTGATGAAGGAAACAATTCAAAAATGAGATATTCAGATATAAAGGCATCACTGCCAACTCACTGACATGTATGGGAAAGAGGGAGGAGGGTGAGATCCAACGAAAAACACACCAAGAGCTCTTTACATGGGTGTTTTTATCACTTTAAGCCTCACTAAGATGTATAATTACAATGTACCAATGAAATCATATTTTAAAAAAGGAAAAAGTATATTATAAGCCAATGTCTATAAAATATTTATCTAAGAAAGAACTTATATCCAAAATGTATTGATTTCTCTTTCAGTGAAAAAATAAGATAAATGATAAAAATAATTACTCTATTATTTTGCATAACTTTTTTGAGGCAAAATTTCTTTTAATTTTGAAAAATTCTTTATAGTACATCATATGGTGCAAGTTCCAGTCCTTCCTTTGCTTGAATCTCTGACCATATTGATTTCATTTTATATGATTATATTTTTACATCAGCTCCCTTACAAATGAATAATGACACAAGCCATTTTTTATTTGCTGTTTACTTTGGGGATGATATCACCACGTAGACCTATCTACTTTTCTCCCATCTTTATAATATTGAAGTAGTCAGAAGTGAAGTTCTGTCTACATTTGAATATCTGAAGCTCAAAAGACATATAATCAATGATTGTATTTTTGTTCTATCACCTTATTAAGATTATAAAATGCATATTGTGCTGTGATGCTATAGATATATTGCAATAAGTTATATATAAATACAAAGCCAACACTGAGAAAATTAAGAATTTGATGATTATTTTACTTATTTTGACAATGTTTCCCTTTAACTGTCTTTTATTTTGTTTGCTAGCCTATGTTTATATATTTTGTACCTCAATCACAAAGGATCCTTTTAAATATTTTTGAAGATATTAAATGCAATTTAAATAAATTACACAATAATAATATTTAGTTATGTTACTAAAGAGAGATATAAGTCCCGAAATCTTACTAATAATGTTAATATTGCCAGATAATCTTGCCTCGTTGATTTAGTTTATCCATTTTTCCACACTTTGACATTACTAGTTCAATATTCTCTATTCTACTAACATATAAAATACCTTGCTTCCTCATCTTACATTCTAAGGATATATACCCTTAGTGTGTGTGTGTGTGTGTGTGTGTGTGTGTGTGTGTGTGTGTGTGTATTGCATTTTTAGTTAAAAAGATACAAGTGAGTAAGCACTAACTCAACCTTCCATCATCAAGTCAAAAGTTCAAAAACTGTATGATATTTTTACCCATATCTGCCTTATCTATTCAGACTGAAGATGTTTCCTGATGAGTTGTGTTTTGGCTTTATCTAAGTATTTTTGGTGGTAATTTCTGCTCTTTCATCCTGTGATATTCCAACTCTTTTTTATTTAAATGATCAGCATAACTATCTTAATTACCATTGTAGTTACTAATTAATTATTTAGTATAAGCCAGGCACTATACATGTGCACATGCACATACACATGTGCATGCACACACACGCACATGCACACACACACACACTATTCAGCTCTCACAAGTCATGATTTTATTTCCCCATTTTAATGATAAAGACACAAAGTCACAACTTTCCTTCCCTAGATATTGTCCTCATGTTCATGCAAACTCACCCTGAAATGAATGACTTTTCAAATAAAAAAGAAAAAAAATCCCTTCAACCCTGTACTCCTCCATTTTCTCTCCTTCAAAGTCAATTCTCTCTTCTGAAAGATGACTTTAATGGTTCTCCCCCTTTCTTCATCTTCTTCCCCTTCTCTCCTCAATAAAACCCAATCAGGCTTCACTAATTTACAAAATAATGCCTTCTATTAGTATATAAAGGATTCTTCTTAATTTTGTCAAATCAAATGATTTTCAGTCTTCAATTTGATCCAGGTAAGTACTCCCTTTTTGAGAAAGTTTCTTATTCATACTTCCATATCACCCTGTTCCATAGTTGTTTTCTTTCCATCTTGTAGGATTTCTCAGCTGCCATTCCTGTTCCTCAACTGATAAGCCACCAAGGTTTGGTAATGTATTGGCTTCACTATTTTTACTCAATATTTAAATGATATGGATGATTAAATATCTCATAAACCTTTTATTCTAATCAAGACTTCTCTCATTAATTTTAGTGTAAGATCTATAAGCCTGATATATATATATATAATATATATATATACATATATATATATATATATATCAGGATATCTAATAATATTTCCGTGTCTAAAAGAGAAACTCTCATTGCCTACTCTCCACTTCTCTTTAATAGATTGTCTTCTCATTATCAGTAAGAACTCATAGAGTTCCTCTGAAATAATACTTAGGAATCATCTCTGATTTCCATCTTTTTTGTGAAGGATATATTCAATCGATGAGAATGTGAGTAATTCCTCTCTAAATGCATATTGGAACAGGACCCCTAGCCCTATCTTTTGCTTCAGTCTACTCTGGACTAGCATAAAACTCTTTTAAATACATACATATCCACAACTTTCCCCCATTTGAAATCTTTCAATGTCTTTTCATTTTAATTATAATAAAAACTAAATATCTAAACTGAGAAATAAGGCCCAAGAGAATTTGCATGTTAAACAGAGAAACTGGCTAGTTTATAAATGTTCGATGGAAGTTCAGATAGCTGTAATTTTTGATGCCACCATTGCTATTAAATGTCTTCATATGCATACATACTTTTATTGGTATGTTGTAGTCTCACATCATAATGTAGTTTAGAGTGGTAGTGACATGCATGCACATAGCTCTCTGTGAGCTTCCCCCAGGGAGTGATTGGGATACAAGAGGGATTCTTAGTGTCTCTTACAACATCCTCTTTCCTCCGATTTCTTCTGGACACACTGCTCTGGCCTCTGTCCATTCCATTCCAGGTTCTTTGCTCTCATATCTTTTGTGACTCAGTTGCCTGTTCCACAAATCGCCTCTCAGTTATTTTTGGGTGAATTCTTCTGTGTGTATGTTGAGGTATCAGCATAAGGCCATTTCCATGCAGGTTTTCTCCCTCTTCCCTAAGCCATTCATCTTCTATCTTGTACTATTTTATTTTTATAGTACCACTTCCCACTACTGAAGTTATCTTATTATTTTGTTAGTTGTCACTCTCTTGCAATTACTATGTAAGTTCAGTGAAAGCAGAGACTTTACCAAAGGGGTGGATTCATATTGGACAAAATTGAGATAGTTTCTGACTCATAATGATCATAGTAAATGCAAAAGCTGTTATTCACAAGTGTGATTCATTGTTTTAACTTCCTTTCTTTTTCAAAGAGTTGGTTCTGCCAAGTATTTTCATGGAAACTCTGAATTTATTTAAGAACTTTACTAATATCTAGATGCAATATTAATTTCTCCTAATGATGAGTCTGTGAGATATTAGATGGTTAATATGATTATCTCATTTTTATGTAAAAAGGAGAAATTTAGAACTCAATTTTTTTATTGAAATCAAATAAAATTCCTTATATTTAAAATTTAATTCTCTATTATATCATTAGAAATACGTTTTTACTTTCTATGATATAATTTAGAAGAAATTATTTGATTTAAAGTAATAAAAAATTAGCAATTTTTGTTTCATTGCTAGGGATTGAACCAGGTTCTCGCCTATACTAGGTAAGTGTTTTACCATTGAGCTACATCCCCATCCCTGATTTTAATATTTAATCTGTATACATATGTATTTTTAAAATATAAGAAAAATTAAATACCAGTAACCTTTATTTTCATATTTCCCTTTTATTGTCTGCTGCAACATTTACCAGGGCATTATATTCTGAGTTTTATGAATGTGGATCATGAAATGTAATGTGAATATACTACCAAAGATTTTGACTCAACACACATTTTTTTCTATTAAGCTACTGCATGTGACTATTTGATTACATTATAAAATAGGTAAATAGTAAACCTAAAGAGTTTTAAACTCCTTTATTATTTAAATCACAAAATTATAACAACTTTACTCTGGAAATTATATTGTAGGTTAAATATTATGACTTGAAATATAAACTATAGCACAATGTTCATATTTTTATTAACTTCAAGTAGAAATATAAAATGTATGTGGTGTTTACAATTTTTTAGTGATTCATTTTCTTGTTAGATCAGGGGCTTTATTGTTCTTTTCTTAATATTTCACCTAAAATTTGAAAAGGCAGTTACTATTAGCATTAGAATCCTGATCCATATCAAAATGCTTGATGACTAATAACTCTTCCTATCTTTGTAAAGCATCTTCCTTAAAAGAATTGTAAAATGCTATATATATTCTATTCTATTTGCTTTTTTGTTGTCTCCAAAGAGAATTATTATTATTATTATTATTATTATTATTATTATTATTATTATATTTGAATACTCCATTGACATTTTTGGAAATATTGTAGTAACACACTAAAATCTGCTATAAATTTTTATGTGTTATAGAACTGAATACACAGTTCATAGCATTGTTTTCTAACTACTTGTAAGGATAATAACAGCTATTAGACAAAACAAAGTTTTGTTGCCATCATTTTTATTGCCAAAGCAGGAAAGACCTTCCTATTACTGGCTCTATTTCCTCACCTTGAAGAAACTATTATGTGGAATGCTTCAAGTCTTTCACAAAGCTTTTCAGAAGGAGGTTATTCTTTTCTCTTTAGTTTTTAAATATTTGTCAAGGTATAAATGCAGCACAGCAAAAGTCAAGTTCTTAGATATAATTATAAGAACTCAGATGTTATCATAAACAGCAAAGTCCTCCAAGACTGGACTTGTGAACATTAGGCTTTACAAATAGCTCCTTTATAAATGAGTAACTTTCTTTAGAAGGCAGTCATAACCATGTATTATGAGTTACCAGGAAAACCTATCAGTATATGTATATTCTATTATCAGTCTAACCAGATTGTAGTTTTACTGGGCCTCATAATTTCCAAATAAACACCTATTTTATTGAGTCACCAACATTCTCCAACTGTTGGATATGAATTGATAAAAATTCTTAGGATAATACATTTAAATAAACATATATAAGTCATCACAATGATATGATTTTATGGATGTTATTTATTCATCTAAATCATAAATGTACCAGAATGATTCAGGAAATACATATTTAATTACATAATGTTTCTCAATCTGAATTACCTAGATATTTGCTAGTATAAAAATTAGTCTTTCGAAGAGGAGGAAAAAACAAGTAGAAAAATTAGGGTTTTTTTTTCTCAAATTTCCACTAAAATAAATGTTATTTAAGCAAATATTACTGTAATTTCAGCCTCAATGTGAATGGTTTTTGTATTATATTAAAATTAAGTTTAAGTTTTAAGCTAAAAACTTTTCCTGAAAGTCCATGGTCATCCATCTTGAACTCCAAGCATGTAGGAAGACGTAGGTAGAAGTATATTAAATCTGACAAATGACCTCCCATGTGCAAAGGAGGAAATAAAGATTCATTCTCTGTGTTTGTGAGATCATTTTGATGAAGGAAAGGCTAATTGAGGATGACATACATTCTAAATCTAATTCAAATCAGCATTTTTACATGAAGACTCATCACATTTCCAATGGTACATGCTACCATAAAACAGCTTAGTAAAGACATTTAGAATTTGATTCTTGGATTTTTTTTTAATGCTTCATCAGAACTGACATTTTTAGTGGTAATGAGTTTCCAATCTCAGTATCAGTTCAAACTGGATATCTGTGGTATTTTACACCTTTTACTAAAAAAGAAGCTTTTTTTCTTTAGCATAATTAATTCTTATGTTGCAGAGAAAATTGCAACTAATATGTGATTATTCTTTGGAAACATGTGGGGAAAGTGCCAACACAGGGTTTCTCACAGTAAAAGCAAATCACCTTGAAATGATTAAAATGTTAAATTATGAAGGACTCATTTTGTGGCATTCAAAAGATAATCATATTCCAAGACCAAGTAGCACTACTGTTGTTTTTAAAATGAAAAGGTGATTGCTAATGCTTTCCTCTTGAAATGCTCCAAAATCAGCATTAATACTATCTTATTAACACACATTTAACAGCTCAACTCCATTAAAAGACCACCTCATTTTTTATCTCATACATAGTTTTGTTAATCCTGCAAATTTCATAATATGGATGTCATTTGTTAAAAGTCAGGGTCATTTATATTTTATACTTAGATGAAATTGCATCTTGACTATATTTATACTATGACAACCCCAAACATGGAGGGCAGGCACTTACTAAGAGGTCAGAAAGAAATAATACTCAAGACTTGCTACCTTGAACACTGTATACTACATATCAGTCATTATAATTAAATTTGGAAACAAACATTTCTATGCAAGTTCATGGTTGTAAACATGTCATATACAAAGATCATCAGCATGGCCTATTTATGGTACTATATTTTCATCCATATCATGGCCATTTGGCTTTCTTCCAGGAGCAAAATAAAACATAATGCTTAGCTATCTAAATTGGATTCAATAAATAGTATGTTTTCCAAGTAGAATCTATATTTGAAAAATCTTCTGTTGACTACATTTTTAACATTTAGACTTGTGAAAGATTTGATTTGACCTAAGGAATGAACAATGCACCTCTTTTTTATTTTCTATATATGTATAATACTTCAAGTGTTTCAATGGTCAACTATTATGAACAGACTGATTTCCTCACTTTTCAAATAATTTTACTAGTACACTGTAATTATTCAACATAGTGAGATTCAAAGGGATGCATTTATATATGCGCACATGAGCTTGTGTTCCCCTCCTGTCCCACTCTGTTATCCCTCCTGCCTCCCAGTATATGTTAGAGAGATTGGTAATGTTATCTTCATATATGAAAATAATAACATTATTTGAGGAATTCCTCAATCCTCTGTTTTCCCTAGCCTCTCCCAATATCCTCATCCATTATTCTATTGGTCTCCTTCCTTATTAATCTGAAATTCATGTTCTGTCCTGTTTTTCTTTCTAGTTTTTACATGTGAGAAAAAACATATAACCCTTGACTTTCCAAGACTGGCTGATCTCACTTAGCATAATTTTCTCAAATTCCATGAATTTTTTAACAAATGACATAATTTTGTTATTTTGAGCAAAACACTACCTTACTTTTTAAAGTTGAATTTACCTTTAAAATTAAATGAGTGCATGACATGTCCACTTATTTACCAAAGGATTTCCTGAGCAATAAACTATTTCTAGAGATAAATAAAGAGAATATAGATGATGATCATTTTGACAAAATGAGGTAAAATATAATCATTTGATTATATATAGGCTCAAAAAACCTAGAGTCATAGCTTTGAGCCTCAATTATTTTTCTGTGAGTTTATACCTCATTGTAAGACATTGTTATTTTCCCATAAAAGTATCAGAAATTTCCAGAATGAGTTTTAGTTAAACTTACTTGAAATACATGTTCATCAGAGCTAACATATTGTAACCAATGAATTTGGAAACATATATGTATATATCATATATATATATATATGAAATAAAGATTTATTCTCTGTGTTTGTCAGATCATTTTTATGAAGGAAAGACTAATTAAGGATGACATGCATTCTCAATCTAATTCAAATTGGCATTTTTACATGAAGACACATCACATTTCCAATGGTACATGCTAATATAAAAGCAGACCTGCCAAGAGATTGTTAGGAAGCATCTGGTTAATGGTGGGGATGGGGAAAGGGCCTTGAAGGTGGAAAAATATATAGTCATTGACTTGGTAAGACAAGATGACTGATTATATTTGGACATGATCAGTTAGAGAATCTTAAGGTATCTCTCAGGTTCTGATTCGGGCGAGTTGCGGGAACTGGGGATAAGGATGCTGTTGGGTGAGACATGATGCAAGAAGAAGAGAGAATTTGAAGAAGGCGAAATATTTATGATTTTTATACCCACTAGATGATTATGTCAAAAAGGTAATGATATACATATTGAGATTTCACAAGTATTGTGGGTTGAAGAGTTGAGTTAGTAATAATAAGAGGAATCCTTTATGGAGTGTCTACTAGGTTCCATTTATGGTTCTCATAAAGTCTGCAAAAACATTGCATTATATTCTTATAATGCAATATATTAGAGCATGTATTTTATTAATGAGGAAAGTGATGCTGAGAGACCTCAAAAACTTTTTCTGCAGTCAGTTAGGAAGTACAAGTGGGGAAAAATCGACCATGTGACAAAAAGCTCATGTGCCTTTCATCATAACACTGACTCTTTATCTACATGTTTTCATTCATATAAGAGCAACAGTGGAAGCTGGAAAATGAATGAAGTCACCACAGGAGAGTAAAAGAGAAAAGAAGGCCAAAAATAAATCACTAAAAAATTATTATTTTTAAGAATCCAGTAGAAGAGAACCCAGTCAAGGAGAAAATGGAAAACAGAGAAAATAGTCTCAAGAGGAAAGGTGGAAAAGACTTAAGAAAGGAAGACCGATAGCATTCAATAACAGGAAGAGGTTATAAAAATGTCTGTTTTCCAGTTAGAGAGCCTTTACTGCTACCTTAGACTGATAATCTAAGTTAAAGGACCTACATTCCAGTCATGATTAGCAAATACTCACTTTGGGAAGATTAATATAAAACCATGGATGGTGCAGAAACTTCTGATTGCATTTACATGCAGTGAGGAAAGTGTGAGATAAAGGTCTTTGGTTTGGGTTTCTTTTGTCCTTTTATACAAACAGGATTTGAAGAGAGAAATAATGATGAGGGCAATTCTTGAACATTTAAAAAGCTACTTCATAGCTGGGCTTGGTGGTGTACACCTGTAATCCCAATACTTGGTAGGCTGACACAGCAGGATTGTAGGCTCAAGGACAGCCTCAACAACTTAGCGAGACTTTCAGAAACCTAGTGAGACCCTGTTTCAAAAATAAATAAATAAAATGGCTAATTATTTACTCAGTTGCATAAGAAATCCTGGAAGTCATATTTGATGTGCCTTTTCCTTTTACCTCTCCCATGTCTGATCTATCACTTTGTTTTACTTCTTTCATATTGAGCATGTTTGTTTTTTTCTTTTCCCACTATCTGTCTCTTTCTTTGCAATAGTTGTTAACTACTTTCCTGCACGTGGGCACAACACTCTCTTCTCCTGTTTTAGAAAGATAGAAAAATATACCTCCAGGTATCTCCTAAATCCCAGATATAGGATTCTAATCTACCTGTGAAACTGTATTCATATCTTCACTCTGGCCATACAGACTCTCTATCCTTTCCTCTTTCTCAGGTTTCCTCTGCTACCTAGTCAAAGTATGCCTTCATCCTTTCATCCTGGTCATTAAAATGATCCCTACCACATAGCCTAGGAAATTCTTGCTTTTTGCCTTAACCCATTTTTGCTGCTATAACAAAGTAATTGAGCCTGGGTAATTGATAAAGATGAAATAATTATGGTTCACAGTTCTGGAAGCTAACAATGCAAGATAAGGTCCCGATAGGTCCAAGGTTGGGTGATGGCAGGTTCAAGGACTGGTGATAGCCTGGGCTCAGCTATTAAGATGGTGCCTCATTGCTGCGTCATCTCCTGTGGTGGTGCTACTGTCTCCTCACATGGTAGAAAGGGATGAAGGGCAAAAGAGGAGGAATGTTGTGTCCCTACGTAGCAGAAGAGCAAAACAAGAGTACCAAGCCTCCTCTGAAGCCTTTTATAAGAGCATTAATACATTGATAAGGCAAGATCATGATTTAATCACTTCCCCAAAGGTGTTGTAATATCTATTTTATATTATGAACCAGAAACTTCACAGGACCAAGAAGTTTTGTTGGATATGTGGATATATTAATAAATTAATGATAGGAAATTCAAAGATTCTTCCAAAAAAAGTAAAATTAGCTTATATAGATTTAATTTTATATAAGTAATGACACCCCCCCACACACACACACTCAGAGTTGGCCCTTCATGCTCACAGTTTCTTTTTCCATGGATTTGACCAACGGTATATGGAAAATATTTTTAAAAAATGTTTGTACTAAACATGGTGAGATTTTTTTTCTTGTCAGTCTCTCCTAAATAATATAACTATTCTCACAGCACTCATATTGTTTTAGGTATTATAAATAATCTGAAGATGAATTGCGGTACATAGGATATGTATAGGTTATATGAAAATAATATGTAATTTTATACAAGGAATTTAGACAGTCACAGATTTGGGTCTTTGTACTGGTATAATCCCTTGTGAATACTACAGGGATTTCTATATAGTATAAAAATATAGTATGGAAATATCTTGTATTGGAGAACCAATTTTTTCTTAGTTCTCTGCCCAGTTTTAGGTTAAATAAAATTATAAAATGATGCCAAACTCAATGAATTTGATGATATGTATACCTCACTATCGAAGAAAAAGTTCTAGCCATTATTGTGTTATGCATGTATAGCTGCCTTATGTTAACATGTATGCAAGTTGCCTTGTGATTTTTTCCATCCAATGCATATGATATATAAATAGACTTTATAAAACAGAAATTCTAAGGTAAAGTATTAACGAGGTAAATCCCAGTGACTCAAAGAAACTGACTTTTATTCATTATCTGGTATTAAAGATATGAATGTTGACTCTGTGTTTTATTCTCCTCCTGCATCTTCAAAATGTCTTCACTGGAACTGAACAAATTAGCTGCACACTCATATTGCTTTTATTAGGCATTCACTGAGCAACAAGAGTGTATTTATAATGACCTATGAATATCTCAGGCACTCAGATTTTTTTTGTTTTTGGTGCCTGAAGATGCACAACTTGAGAATCTTTAGTCATTAATATCATCCTAGAAAACACTACCAATAAAAGGTCCAGCATAAAATATATCTTAAGATGCTCCACTTGTAATGATTGCATTGTTCTTTTAAGGCTTCATTTATTCTTGACAGAAACAATTATGTGAAGTAATTATATCTAAAGTCAGGCAGTGTGCAGTGTTCAATTTGGAAGGTAAAGAGCATTGTTTGACTGTTGTTACCAGGCACATTCCTGATAGAGAACAAATGCTTACATCAATAGGAATCATGCACTTCGTAATTTATTCTTTTATTCGCATATGCTGTTATCATAATAAGTGCCAGGTTAACCATCTTAAACACAAGGACAAAATTACTAAAATA
>PVLC010022313.1:0-26897 GCA_004027655.1 Graphiurus murinus | reverse complement strand
CTGGGGAAGTCCTGGGAAGAAAGATTGTGGGTTACTAGTGGAAGTCGGGTTGCTAGAGAGAGGGGTTATTGGAAGTTTGTAGGAAAAGCACTATTTGGAAAGACGACCTCTGCACTGTGTTTGTTATCGTTTGTGCAACGCCTTGATCCCAGAAAGAGAGAGATATAATAAAAGAGGTTCGAACCAGTAGCATTTAGCCAGCGTCTTTTATGTGGGGCCTCACGGCTGAGGGTTCAGCCTGGGGCACCCGATATATATATATACACACACACAAAGATAGAAAAACAGGATACCAAGTCATGAATGGGTATGTCTGGATACACACATTGAAAAATTGACCTTAGAAGCTTGTGGCTTGTTGTTCTGTGTAGAGCCTGGAATATTTGGGGGATTATCTACTGCTTCTCTGTGGATACTACTTTCCCTGTATGACCTGAGTTGGGATGCTGACAGACATCTGAAGAGCAGACCAAAAGAGTCCTAAATGCTAATTAATAAAATGTTTGAGTGACATCATCCCTATATCAAGTGCTTTCAGTCTCATTTTATTATACATATATTAACTGAGAGTATTACAGGTTGAATCTTAATGTCATTTGATCACCTGAGAAACTCAGATGGATAGATTTAATTTTCTATATTACAAGATTGGAATTGGCATTATGATCATTCTAACTTCACAGATGAAGAAAAGAGGTCCAAAGAGATTAAATACCTCATTCAATGGTACTACAGAACAAACCCAATTTCTAGTTCAAGGTTAATATCATCACAACAATGAGCTGCATAGGAAATTGACGATGTGTGTTAGTCAGCTTTCAGTTTCTGTGCCAACATTCCTGACAGAAATCAACTTAAAGGAGGAAAGATGTATTTAGGTTCATAGTTTCAGAGGCTGGTATCCATGATTACTTATCTCTGAACTTTTTGGGCCTATAGAAATTCAGAACATTATGGCAGAAGCACATGACAGAGGAAAACCCACTCACCTCATAGTGACAGGGTGGGGAAAGCTGGGGACAAAATATATGCTTCAAAGTTACCCCCACCAGTGACCCACTTCCTTCAACTAGGTCCTACCTACCAAAGTCTCCACTACCTTCCAATTGACCTTTATGAACCCACCAATGGATTTATCCATCATTGAGATTAGAACCTTCATGATCCATTCACCTCTAAAGCCCCACTGGGAACACTGCTGCATTGAGAACCAAGCCTTCGTCACATGAGCCTGTAGAGGATATTTCATAACAGAACCACAATAGTATGTATACAAAGGAGAAATCTACACTAAGTACCCAGCTCTGCAGATTAAACAACAAAATGCATGATACATAAAACTTAGAATCAACTTTGCATTTCCTAGAGGATAATGGGGGGTACATATCTGGTGTCTGTGTGACTACTCTCTCTAGCGCATTGGTCAATGCTATTGTTATAGATTTTAGAAACTACCCAATGCTGGTCTGTGTGTTCTTGGGAAAATCTGGACTTTGAGAAGAAGTTTTTGTCCATAAGCCATTTTCTGTGAATATATATATCTGACAGGTATTTGGTTAAATTGTCATATTGAATTTTCTCTCATACCCCTGCCCTGTATCAGGCTGTGAAGCTAGCTCCATACTCAAAGATGTGGCTCTAAAATCTCCTTCCAATCAGCAAGCAGCTGTGACTTTATTGAGCAGCTGCCATGTGATTGTCCCTGACACTGAATCTGTGAAAGATACTGAGGGGGCTTTGAGAGCATACTCAAATGTCATATTTTTTAATTTAAGAGACAAATAGTGATTAGAAATTGTAGGATGATTCAAGAAAAAATCAAGTGAAACAGATTTAAGGCCAAAGAGATGAATCCAGAATGTTGATACATTTTGTTTGGCCTATGTGTTGTTTCTAAAATGAACTGAAGCACTTTACAGCATATAAAATCCCCAAAATTTAAAATAGAAATAAATTCCTAATAATAGTTACATTTATAGAATTTCAGATTATTAGCAACTTTGAGCCCATATTCCCACCTGGCCATGATTGTTAGTAATTACCAATACTTTCTGTTGTCTTAATTCAGTTCCTGTCACCCATATGAATTACCTTTATGGCACTAGAGGTGTATTAGTTTATAACCTCTGGTTACACAACAATTAAGTTCAAGTGCTATGACTGATGCTTTGGGAGACTAGGGAGAAGAGAGCCGGTGAGGTCTGGAGCAGTGAGGGCAGGCACCACAGTAGAAGTAGGAACTGAGCTCTTTTTTAAAAAATTAGGATTTAGATAAGAGGAGGGGGAGTTGCAGGGTACTGGGGCGTGGCACTCCTGAGAAGAGAAAAAAGCAAACACTAATTAAACTTGGAGAAAATTACAGTACTATAAATAAAAGTCACCATTTAAACTCTAAGAAGACAATATAGGATACTGCCTAAGATGTTGGGGCTTGGAAAGTTCTTTCTACACTAGATAACTACTAACCATAAAAATGTTTGACCTCTTTTTTTTTTTTTTTTTTTTTTTTCTTTTTCAGTGCTGGGAATTGAACTCAGGGCAGTCTACCTCCAAGCTATACCCCAGCCCTATTTTTTATTCTTTATTTGGAAACGGTCTCACTAAGTTGCAGAGTGCCTCACTAAGTAGCTAAGGCTGGCCACGAACCCGGATCCTCTGGTCCCAGCCTCCCAAATGCTGGGATTACAAGTGTGTGCCACCACACTCGGCTAATGTTTGACCTTTTTAAAAATTAAAAAAAATATTGATCCAAATAAAAATGACAAAATGACATAATTATTTAGAATGAATAAAATAGCAAATAGTTCCATAAATAATTTATAAAGAATTTCTACAAATTAATATTAAAAAGGAAAATTAACAGAAGGGCACAACATGAAAATGCTATTTAGGGAAGAAGAGACATGAGCGGTCAATGAAGGTATGTGGAAATGCTCAATCCTTAAACTATCAGAATGATTTAAAATAAGCAAAATTGAAATGCCATTCTGTACTTACCGTGTCTGTCAAGTCCCAGTAGTTGGCAAGGAGGTGGAAAGAGGAGATACTTTTATAGTGTTGATGGGTATAAGAATGATAAAATATCTTTAATTGAAGTTGATGATGTTTTGCAAAGTTGAATATTCATTCTATTCCTTTGAATGTTTTAATGTATATATGTGTGTGTACATATGATGTATATTATCTATATGAATTCTCTCTGTATAGTGGTGTGTATATACAGTATATATCTTTTTTTAAAAATATACTTCTATTGGTGCATTGTAGTTTCACAATTCAATGACGTTTAGAGTGATAGGGACATACTTGCACACAGCACTTGGTGAGCTTTCCCCCAGCTCCCTCCTGCTCCTTCCCATTCCCTCCCAATGATAATTTCATATGAATATATAAAATTTCTTTGCATACACATATGTAGACATCCACACATAGAATCAAATATACATTACCTTAAAAAATGATGGAAGGATGTGTGTCTGGGATATGTGTGTCTGTGTGTGTTTATATCTGTATATTTATCTTAGAGAAAGTATTTTGCATGGGGATTCATTGGGAATAATGACCAATGTAGCTTTGCATGTGAAACCCCAAATAATTAGAATTAACTTAAATATTCCTTAGCAAGATAGCAATTAAATAATTGATCATATATATTCCCAAGAGAAAAACTAGTAGTGAAAACTAATGGACTATTGTTATATATTTCAACTTAATTAAGTAAAAATCTATGGGTAAAAGAAAAATAACAAGTATTTATAACAAATATTACAGTCTGTGAGCTACAAAAATGAAAAAAAAAGTAAGTAAAGATAGTCTGTGTGTGGGGATGATATTTTGGACAAGAAATAAGTTGTGTGACTGAAGATAAGGTTTGTCGGCTCTGGTTCAGAGTAGAGTCGTCTGTAAGATACAGGCTGTGTCTCTGGAACTTTGAAAATCACTCTGCTTTCATTATCTGATCAAGCAGCCATTGCTACTATCCTCTTGTCAAAGCTGCTACCTTGGGGAAATAGCTGTTATAGATTCATGTGGAAGATGCTATTTATATGTGGTTACAGAAAAGTACCTGAAGAAAGATGAAAGTGTTGCAGAGAGGTGGCTCAGAGAGATAAGGGAAAGGAAAAGTCACAAGCCAGTTTCCATTCTGTAAAGTATAAAGTATCACCCAAGGGTGGTCAGAGACTCATAGATCATTCGCTCAATCAAATAAACATTACCTACTGATTGGACCTCTCCAGTGGCCTCCAAAATTGCTCTCCTCATCCTCTGTGCCTCCCTGTAGTCCCTGCCTCCTTCATCCCAGTTGAATCCAGTTTTATCTTATCTTTTGCATAAGATCCAGATCCTACTTGCTTTAACATCTGGCTCCAGATGTCTTGCTGGTCCCACCATCTGTTCATTCCATAGGAGTTTGCTGAGAGCTTGTGTTGTATGGCCTTGTTCATAAGCATGGGAGACTAGAGGAGAATCAGATGAGCTTTCTTCAGACTGCTCTCATTCCAGGAGAGATACAGACAAAAGTACCACTACAAATAAGATCCTTACACCTGCCACAAAGGTCATGCATTCAATAAAACCAGTTACTGCCGGTGAGCAACTAGGACCAGTAGACAGGGTGATCAGGGAAGACTCCTTTGAGGAAGTGACATCTGAGCTGAGATCAGCCATGCAGACAGCAGAGGGAAGGATGTTTCCAGCTTGTCTCTTTGCTCTGCACACAGTCTATTCACCTAAACACTTTTCCTCCCATATCCACTCATGTGTACTCCAGGCTATTTTAAATGCCACCTCCTTCTGGAAACCTCACCTCTTTCTCTAAGCCAAGACATCTATCTTACCTCTTATTGTAGCTTCTATATTAATACTGGAATCTTCACATTCTTACTCAGAGGTCTCCTGGTTACTTGTAATAGATGCTTAGATGGAATAAGGGTAAGCAGACTTTCTTGATCAACATTCTCACTGAATAATCCAAAACAACTGACCACATAACTTAAAAGGAAAGAATATTTACTTAATCACAGTTGTTTGGGGATTTCAGAGTGTCAGTCTATGTCAGGCTGGGTCTGGAGTGCCCAGGGCATGGAGACTGGAAGCAGAAAGAGTGATTGAGCAGGTCCTCTGCTCTCACATCACAGAGACCAGAAACAGAGAGTCAGAAAGCAAAGGGATATAAAGACAGAAACGCAGTCCCTAAGACCTTGCTGGAGCGACCCACCTTCTCCATCACACCCCACCTGCCTGGGTTACCATCCAGTTAGTCCATTACAGTGGAATTATCTACTGATGAGATTATAACTCCCATGACTTAGTTAGATCGACTCTGGACATTGATACTTGATCTCTTCAGGGGACATTGTATAGCTAACCATAACCCACATAATAGGGGGATTTACTGGTTTGGGTCAATAGGCCATAGAAAAGCCAAGTTAGAATGGATCCCGGTGTAACTGTATCTTGTCATCTGTCAAAGTGGGAGTTGCTTCTAGATGTCTCTTTTTGTCAGATTGTGATTCCTAAAGGCATCACTCCAGAAGTGCTTCTTTGCCCCAGCAGCAGCTAAGTTCATCTGCTTCTCTCCCAGCACTGACAGGATCCATTCCTAGTTTCTTGATGACCTTCTTACCAGGCTCTCCAACGCGCCTCTCATGCTGATTCCCCAATACCAGTGCCAGGTGGCCACAGTCCATCTTCAGAAGTTGGGGTCCAGGTCCCATGATCCCTCCTCTCAGTTCCATGATGCTAGCCCTAGGCAGCCAGCAGCCTTTCCAACAGTCCTTGTCCCATGGCATTTCTCTCTTGAGAAGGGGAAGTTTCACCTACCTTTTACATTTCAAAAGTTCAGAAATTCCAAATACTTCCCTTTTCCTTTCTTTATCCCTCAAAATAGAAGTGTTTCTTCATGTATTACCTCAATTGTAACTGAGTATTCTCTGTTAGCATGCTCAGTTACCTTTTTGTAACTTTATATCTCATTAACAAGGCTACGTGTTAGATTCTCTGTTGAAATAACAGATATGGTGGTTTCTGCCTCCAAACAGCTCCTTCCATTGCTAAAGGAATGTTCCCACAAATTCTTAGAGCTAGACAGTGTCGTATGAAAACACACTGCCAAATCTTCTCAATTTCCAACAAAGTCTTAATACCAACCATTTTCTGCATTATATATAATAAAATGATGAATGAGTAGTGAATCAAGCTCATTCATCGTAACAGCTTGTTATGTGTCTGGGATACAGTAGTCTCTGAAAGCATCTGGGAATAAACATATTTTAATCACTCTAAATGTGTCTTGCTTTAGAACTAAAGCAACGCATCTTTTTTAAGAGTGGGAGTACTCTCATCCTCTCCTTCTTTCAATGGTAACAATATTTAACCTTAAACTTTTCAATTCATCCCTAAACCAGAACAACAGCTGCCCCAGCAAGTCCCTGACCCATGACCTTTCCTCTGCATTGAGGAGCATACTCTACCTCACATTTCTTTACAGCTCTGTTAGTAATATAAGAAGTGGTACTATTTCAATCATGTTTGAAACCATTCCCCCTCTTGCTGACCTGTATGGCAGAGTAATTGTTGATTACATTGTCAGCTCCTTGATCTTTGTAAGACACAGAATCTGAGTATAGATGGTGAGAAAACACTAAAGAAACAACAGTATTAAGTTGATGTGAATGAAAAATAAAAGAGGGCAGAGGTGGGAGAGGAAAACTTGTGTGAGCTTAAAATTGACTTAGAAAAATATATTTTACACATTCACATTAAATTACATTAAATATAATAAATTAAATCTATTTGAGAGGATTTTGGAATAGAGGAAAGAAGAGACAATGTTTGAAGGCTCAGACAGAAGGATCTCAGATTTAAGACTGGTCTCAGAAACTTAGCGAGATCTTGTTTCAAAATAAAAAAAAATAAAAAGAAAAGGGCTAGAGGTGTAACTTGGTGGTTAGATGCTTCTGGATTCAATTCAAAGTACCAACATTAATAAATAAAATTTAAAAAATTAAACTGAAATCACCATGCATGAGTAAGGGAGGGTTAGAGTAGGGGAATTTAAGAAGCTTTGCTCAGGGTAATGAATGAGATCTTCATTTAGTAGGTATAATTAGGACTCAAAGAAACTAAAAATATTTCAATTATTATCTATGGTTGACATGAAGAGATTTCTTAAAATGTCTCTGTATGCCAGAGTTGCTTCAGAGACTACTTGCATTGATATGTTTTTTGGTACTGGGGATTGAACCCAGGGGTATTCTGGTTCTGTGCTGTAATCCTCTACTCTTTTTATTTTTCATTTTGAAACAGGGTGTCACTAAGTGTCCTTCCATTTCCTCATTAAACCATCATAGTAATCACTGAGGTGGTTAACACCATTATATTTATCTTATTAATGAAGGTATGAAGGTTTAAGGATGTTGAGAAATTGGCCCAAGTTGATATACAGCCAGTGGGTATTTATTTTTCTGGAGTGTCACAATCTGACCCCAGTTTGACTCTGACATTCTCCTCTTGAGAATTACATTATCTTGAGCATTTATTTAACCTTTTGGAGCTTCATTCATTATAAAATAGAGATAAAAGCAATGTCCAGCTCATGAGATTGTTGAGATAATTAAAATGAAATTACCATACAAATCCTTAACATAGGAGTAGGAGGGCATTTAAGAGATTTTATCTTTGTAAAGGAAGACAGGGAGTTTGCAGACATGTTTTGAAACCACCAAAGTCTACCCCCTTCCCAATATTATATATATTCCTCTAAGATACAAAACATACTACCTCCCAAGACCTCCAATATGTCATTTTTTAAAGTATCAGACTCAGGGTAGCCTGCATAAGGTTCAGAGATTTAATTCTCAAGTGAGTTTTTGCTTGAAATTTAAAACTAGTCTTTCTTACTTGTCAGCCTGTTTCTTTGCTCTTAATAATGGGATTTTTCCCCCTATAAGAACTGGGATAACACTTATCTTAGTTAATATATCTTACTCTATACATATCCTCAATCTGGCTTTAAATATTTAAGCCCACTCTCTTGGCCACCCACACTCAGCAATGCATGTGAGAAGCCTGGGGAGTGATGTCTGTACCTCGAGTTGAATATTTATATTCCATGTCTCTGGGCCTTTGGAGGGCACAGGTATCACTGTCCTTAAAATTTTTCCTGTTTATAGGTAATGTGTACATTTGGCTCAAGTTTTAACTGACCTCACTGCCCTCAACCCCTTTTATTTTCATGATGGGTATTAAACTCAGAAGCATTTTACCTCTGAGCTATATCCACAACCCTATTTATTTTATTTTTTTAATGGTGCATTGTAATCATACATCCATACAATCAAAGACACACCCTTAATTCCACACCCCAGGGACTCCCCTTTTCCAGCTACAACCCATCACCCTAGGTTTCCACTAGATAAAGCCATTATAATGGTTTTATCCACTCACGATATTACAACTCTCCTGACTTAACTATATCAACTCCAAGCTTAATACATGAGGTCTTCAGGGGCCATTCTATATCTAACTATGATAATATGTTTTGCATAAATCATTTTATCTATGACAAATATGAGAGCTAGATACTATTATGATTACCAATCTACAAATACATTCACTCCTCCATTGTACAAATATTTAGGGCATGTCTCTGCATTTGTAAAACTGTAATAGATAGTAGGAATACAGCAATAAACCAAATAGATAAACCCACTGTGAATTTTTAAATGTTTATTGCTTTAAAAATGTTTTCTCTGAGGATATTTTAAAATTATGATCTCCTGTAGTGCATTTAACATACAATTTAAAAGAAAACCATAAACTTAATTTCAGGGCAACCTTTTTTTCCTCCACTTACTGATAAAAAAGAAGACACAAACCACACATTTCTCCCCTGGTGAGTTGGAAACTCAGCCTTTAGTACAGGACAGAGGTCAACCTGCCTGGACTAAATTGCACTGATTCTGTGTACAAATGCTTGTTTGAGAGGCTGACATTTGCTGGTGATGAGTAAAGCAATCAAAAGACAAAAGTACAGCCAGCGCTTGTAGCACACTGTATTATCTCTGCAGGTACCTTAAGGAAATGGACATCTTGCTGATGTTCACAACACTGATTTTCTTCCTTCTCCCCAGCCTTGCTCAACTTCCTGCTGGGTCTCATGTACAATTTTTAATCTCTGAAGGTGACATGCTGGGCCAATGTTGGGTATTTATTTTCCTCACCAATTATGGTTAAATGCTAAAATGTGAAATAACCTATTCCAGATGATAATATCTCTCTGTACCATGTACTTACTGTGTGCCAGATGTACTTGTGCACATCCAAATCATGTAGATAGAGTAGGAAGGTGGACATAGCATTGTCCTCTTAAGACTTGATGCTCTGGAGTTATAGTTCTTGGATTAGAGTCCTGTGTTTCTGCCACATTATATACTAACCTCTTTTGACCTGCAAAATCAATGAATAGGAGATAATGAATATTATCTCCATTTTCCAGGTAAAGAAATTGAGGATTAGAAGTATTATATAATTAGCCAAATTTACATAGTGTTGAGGGTAAGTGATGGAATTGAACCCATGTCTGTTTGAATCTAAAGCTGAATCTCTCAGCTGTGGTTCAATACAAATGGTAACTGTTGCTTAGTCCATTCTCTCAGTCCTTTGTAATACTCTTCACCAAATTATATGGCTAACCACCTAAAACCCATCTTAGCAAGAACAATTGAAAATCACAAAGACTTCCCCAAGAAAATTTAATATATGACTAAATATTAGTTTAAATAATTTTGGTTATTATAAGGTAATTTAAAAAGCATAACTCACACATCATTATTGATATCATAAAATTTTCAGGTAACATCCAGATGTAATTTTCTAATCATTTAAACATTATAAATCATGCTATCACTGCCCTTGCTGTTGTTTATCTCCAGATTATCTCTACTTTCCCTCTTTTTAGAGGTCAATAGTATTCTTCAAATGCTTGTTGTACCAAGGTATGCTCTGATATGATTAGTCTTTATCTTTGTTTATTCAACAAGTCAGTTTTCTAAGCAATATATTTATTAATATTAATCTTAACTTGGTGAAAACTTGGTTATGGTTCTAATTTTTTACTAACATTAAGGTACAATTAATTCCCAAATTACTGAATATTGTTTTTTTCTCTTTCAAATTAGACACTATTTAATATTCTTTTACTTGCTCATTTATTTGAAATCTTTGTTTTTCCATTTCGGAGCCTTTGTAGATATGTGTATTTTATCATGAGGGACTCAAAAACAAAGCAATGATATTGAAAATTTTAGCAGTTCGGCACCTTCAGTTGGTATACATACAACTTTCTAAAGATGGTAACTTAGATGGACAATAATCAACAAAGATAATAATGTAAAATTGCTACATGCTTTCTTAGATGACGATGCATTGTGCTTTTAATAAATTTCTGAATTGAGGTCAACAAAATCATTAAAGTTTCTTTCTAACCTAGAGATTATATAAAATAATGATTAGAAGAACAAAAGAGAATGGATATTCTTAAAAATGCATGTTGGATAAAATTTAGAAGCTGAAACATGTTTGGAAAAAATTGTTGAAAACTTTACAGCTACTTGTTTCATTTTCTTTTCTATCTATTGGTGCATTTAAGTATCATTTTTTTCAATAAGATAACACTGAGAGTAGTTAAGGACAGTGTACCATAGGATAAGTGGATTGTGAACAGCAGAAATTTATTCCACAGTGTCCTAGAGGATGGAAATACAAGACCAATGCACCAGCAGATTTGGTGTCTGGTGAGGCCTTACTTCCAAGTTCATAGACAAATGTTTTCTGTTTCTTCATATGGTACAAGAGGCAAGGCAGCCCTCCCAAGCCTCTTTGAGATAGGCTCTAATACTATGCATAAGATAGCCCTCACCACCTAATTACTTTCCAAGTCCATTTATAACCTCCTAAAACCATCACATTGGTGATTAGGATTAAACATGAATTTGGAAAGGACATTACCTTTAGATCACAGTAGAGGATAATGACAGGTGGAGAAATTGCATGTGTAACGAACGGCCTTGATCTCAGAGGGAGATGGATAAAAGTTGAACAGGTCAGAAGAATGGTCTGAGGGGAGGTCCCTGTGACGACAGGACTGGCACATGGAGAATTTTGCAGGAAGTATTAAGGATTTGAGGCTTAAGCCATTGTATACCAGAAATAATACTGTTGTCCCAATAGGTAGATTGGAGGAGGGAAGAGATGGAGCCTAGGTGGAAGGATCTTGCAGTTACCAAAGCAACACAATGGTGGTATAGACTTTGCAGTTGATAGTGAAAATGGAGTGCATATGGTTTTAAGAGGGATTTTGGAGATAAGTTGATAGGAGTGATTTATGATTAGATGGAGCTATTGGGGGACTTTGGTGTCTTTGTGTGTGGAGCATGATTTTTAGGTGACAGGATTGCAATACTTAAGAAAGTTCTTATCATTCATTAAGATTTATAACACTGGGCAAAAGTGAAGTCTTGTAAAAAGCATATCAGTTTGTTTTAGGACATGGTGTTGGTAAAACTGGTTATCCATATGCGGAACAATTGAAATAAACCCCACTTTCTCACTCTGTACAAGAGTATATCTTTTGTATATATCAGAGGTAGAACACCCTTTGGTATATCTCAGAGGTAAACACTCCTGAGTACAATCTTTAGTACCAAAATCCAAAACAAAACAAAAACAGAAAAAGAAAGAGAAATCCTGTTAGAGTTTCTAGCCTGCTGGCTTCCCATTTGAGTTTCAAAATCGTCAGCTATTGTAGTTATAACACACACACACATTTTGTTCCTCTGAAGAATCTTGACTAATACATACAGAGTCTATAGCTTTCAGAAAAAGCATAAACACACATTATATACATACACATTCAAATACTGTACTTAGGGATGTACAAGACCCTAAGGAAGAAATAAATGAGATTATTATTGTTTATTGCTTAGAATATGTGCCAATTTTGAATAAAGGTTAACATTTCAGTCATTATTAGTTTTATATTTTGTATTGATCAATTGTGTAGCAATTTTAAAAATGTGTACTTTGTAGACATATTTTAATATTTTCAAACTCATTTAAATATTGTTATCTTTATGCATGGCATCACCTTTCTTTTTCTTTTTTCTTTTTTTAGTATAGAAGAGTTTTATGGTTATAGTTTTCTTTAAATTGAAGCTAGATCTCTCTTCTGTAGCTCCACATACAGGCAATTACTGAGCTTTATAAAACAAGATAATGGCCTTTTAAACCACTATTTAAAATGCAATTTTGAAAAGCCTTCATAGGCAAATATTATAAATATAAATATTCATAAACTACTCTTTTAAATATTTTGACTAAATTTACATAGAGATGAAAGTTGAAATTTATGAAATGTTGTTTTGTATTCAGATTGAGGGTTTAAAGCTCGTCATATTTTCTGGGTGAATATCCCTGGACAAACTGGCCCACATTTTTTTTGTCTCAGTAAGAACACATGTCTCCTATCCCCAAGCAGACTGCACAGATTAAATTGCAAACTATCTTCAAGATGGCTGGGTGAGATAGGCGGGAGAAGGACTGGGTTTGGAAATTAGAATTATGTGAAGTTAATTCATTTGACTTGAAAAACTTATAATCAGTCTGTCTTTTCTTAGAAGAAAATTTATAAATGGAAATTTTAATTATTGAGGCTGCATATCTGGTGGTAGCCTTTGATCAGCAACATCTCAGCTGTTCTTTGCAATGAAGAGCTTCTTGCCTGGAGTTTTAGTGCACTTGGACACAAGCTCACACACACATACCTCTGCCCCAAGACTCTTGCACTCATGATCTAGTCATAAGTAAATGTAAGCTTAGAGTCTTCTCTTTTCTATTCACTTTTTAGTTACTTTCATTTGTGGCCTAGTAAAAGAAGTTACTATTTTATTTGTTTTCAAAGATGTAGTATTTAATAACCAGAAGCTGAGCACTTTTGATGCCTCAGAAAATAATAATTTATTAATATCCACAATGGGTCCTCTCAAACTAAGATTTGATAAATGTTCAGTTTTAATAAACTTTTCTCTCCGTTTTACTCCTTCTGTCTTTTTCATCACTTCTGTGTGACCTTGACTCAATCATTGGACCTCTCTGAATATCAGTTTTTTTAGTAAAAAAGAAAGATTATAATACCAATGTACATAAAGTTCCTGTGGATATTAAGTTAAATGATAATCTTCCTTTTTCTTTTTGCTTTTAAGTTTTATTGGTTCATTGTAATCACACATCATTATGAAATTCAGAATAACAGAGACATACAAAACATGCACATAGTACTTGGTGCCTTTTCCTGTGGTCTCCCACCCCACTCTTTCCCTTTCACCATACACAACATTGAGATTGGCATTTATAACTTTGTATATGTACAAGCTGTCAATTCTCTTCATATCATTTTTTATCACCATTGCTGAATTCCCGGGATGACCAGCCACAGGTGTTTTTATTCTTGTAAAGTGATTTTTACAGGCAGGACCAGTTTAGCATCACATTCTAAACTAAGAAAATTTGGGGAGGATAGGAAATGAGGTGGTTATCAGTGGTAAAAATGGAATTGACATTAATCAATAAGTCATGTGCAAGATATTAACTCATCAGAAATTATTGATTACTTTAATAATTCTTGAAATGGTGAGTAGGTCTGGGAATCTACATTTTTTATAAGCTTGTAGGGTAATCCCAAGGAACACAGAATTTTTTGAGAACCGCTGGTTCCATGTGTACCTATCACTGTGGAAACTTCATAGAGAATACAAATATGTGTTACTTCAGCTGCTACCTGTGAAAAACTTTTATGTTTGAAAGAATAGTTTTTCACTTCCCTCTCCTTTCCCTCACTGACCCCATCACACCCACAAGTGCAACTAGTATCATGAAGAGGGCCAGCTCTAGCTTCCTGGAAAGACCTGGGATAGCACAGAACACAGCCTTGACACAAAAAGCAGTTGTGCTTTTTTTAGTGGTGCATTGTAATCATACATCTTAATGAGGTACAAGGTGGTAGAGGAATACATGCATACAGCACTCCTTTACCCTTCCTCAGTTTCTATCCCATTTCCTTGCCCCTCCTTTCTTCTCATGTTTGGCTTAGTGATTGACTTTGATATGTTTGTGAAAGTACATCATGTGCATTGGGGTGCTTCCCTCTCCACCCACCTCCCATCAACTTCACTTAGGTCATCTTCTTTGCTCATCTAAGGTTTCTCATTCATCTAGAGTCTCTCCTATGACCCACTTTCTCCCTGGCTTCCGCATATTAGGGAGGATATCCAATTTTTTACTTTTTGTGACTGACTAATCTCACTTAGCATAATGTTTTTCTATCCATTTCTCCGCAAATGACATGATTTTGTTCTTTTTAATGGCTGAGTAAAATGCCATTGTATACATATCCCATAGGAACAAGGTAATCCATGCCAATGGAGCAATTGTGCTTTTAACAATTCAAAATCTTTGCAGCAAATAGGCCATTGCTTATAAACAAATAAATCTGATAAATAGCAAAAGCAAGTATGTTCTAGAAGCCTCAGGCCTTCAAATCCTGTGATCTGCTAGCATCAGGAAGCTGAGTAGCTTCCAAAATGCCATCAGCTTTGCAAAGTAGGTGAGAAATAAAATTTCTACAGATGGATAATATGGATTATAGGGTAGTTTTACCACCACCAAGCAGATCGCCAGTTCTGAAACACCGTAGTAGCTGTTCATACTTTTATATGTGTTTGAATACCTGCAAGATGTGTTTCCCTTTTACTGCTGGGGAGGTATTGATCAACCTTGCATTAGTGATTTTTGTTTTGCACTGGATAAAAAACACACACACAGCAAAGTTATTCATAAATTCAACCCAAATGCCTCAGAACTGCCAGGAGTAAAATCGTTTTATAAAACCAAAAGAAGATAGTCCCACATATTCTGATGATTCTAGTGTTGTACAGAGACTGAGAAAAAGCAGAAGAAAGAGGCTCATTTTCACGCTGATTTGATATATGCTTTTTGCATCCATATGTTTACAAACACACATACACACACACACGCATACACACACACACAAACACTCACACCCTTCCTATGTAAGATCTGATGTGTTATGGTTGGAAAAAAAAGTTTATGACTAGACTATCATACCTGTTTCTTTAAAATAATAAGCTAAATTCTGGTCATTTTTTTTATCACTGCTCCCTTTCCCTCCCTCCCTCCCTCCCTTCCTTCCTTCCTTCCTTCCTTCCTTCCTTCCTTCCTTTCTTCCTTCCTTATCTGGCTTAATATGCTTACTGCTCTAATCCAAAACAACTTACCACACAACTTAGAGGAAGGTAGATTTATTTGTTTACAGTTTTTGTAGATTTCAGGTTCAGTTACTATAGGACTGAGTCTGCGGAGCTCAGAGCATGGCAGCAAGAAACAGAAAGGGAGAGACAAAGGTCTCTGCGCTCGTATCAGCGAGATCAGAATCAGAGAGCAAGCAAGAAAGCAGATTCTAAGACAAAAGCACAGTCCCTAAGGCCACACCCCCAGAGACCCACCTTTTCCATCTACTCCCCTCCTGCCTAGGTTACCACTCAGTAAATCTATTACAATGGATCTCCTGACGATGACAACACTCATGACTTAATTGCATCAACTCTGAACACTAACACATGAATGCTGCAGAGGACATTCTATATCTAACCACAACTTCCTTATTTGCTTTTGTTGTCTATAAATAACCAAAGATAAAGCTTTTTTGGCATTTGGACAGATATATTTAAAGCAAGGGAAATATTGTCTTTGGAAAAGAGAATAGGTACATAGCTGGCCTGATGTTTTGCCTCTCTCTTTTCTGTCTCTGTAAAAATCTACTGTTGTTGAACATTTACCATGTGTGAGTCCCTGCCCTAAGTACTTTACATATATTTCTTTTTTATCTCACAATAGGGAATGAGATACATATACATGAATATAGGGAGGTTGAATGAATTGCCTGATTCACACAGACACTAAACCATAAGTCACTCATTCAATCATTATTTCATTTATCTCCCAGATATTTATAGAGCACTTATTATATACCATTCTGGGTACTGGGGATATGGCAGTGAACCAAACTAAAGCAGTCCCTGTTTTTTTATCATATATATTCTAGTGGAGAATACAGGTGGTACCCCAATAAAGAAAGGGATACATAAACAAGAGCTGTGTATTATACCACTCCTGGGTATCTTTCCAAAAGATTGAAGTCAGAACATTATAATGATACATGCATATCCATGTTTATAGACAATTCACAATAGCCAAATCATGAAACTAACCTAAGTTACTAATCTCACTAAGTCTAAAGCAGTTATAAAATATTTTAAAATTGACTTATAAAAATTTAAAAAAGGTGGACATCAGATTTGAATGGTCACTTCAAAAAATTTACAAATGAAAAATAAGAATATGCTGAATATCCTTAGTCATTAGGGCATTGCACATTAAAATCCTTATGAGATACTGCAACGTTACTTTAACCAGTTTGCGCTTGGAGCAAGGCTCAGCCTGCTAAATAAGGGACGTGTGACATTTCTTGCTTTACATTATTTTATTCTGGAAATTTGAGCTTTGCTTCCACATTAAAAAAAGGTTTTTAAAGAAACTCAGGATGCTGTCCTCAGGAGAACAAAGGCCTAGGCCTGGCTCAGAGGTACCATTAACTCTACAAATACTGGCAGCTGAGTCAAGAGAACTTAGGTTTCTTATCATAAGACTTTATGATAAGCTTTTAGACAAGAAAGCTTGCTAAACTTTCCGCTTACCTACTTACTAACCCGCTACCTTTAGCTGCCTGAGCAAATAGGAAAGATTTATCTAATGAATAGTTCCTCTTCACTTTTAACCTTTACCCCCTACTCCTCCTTTGCTTTGCCTGCTCTCTACTAAAAGAATAATTCATTTACACTTTTGTATTTTTTCCGCTGCTCCCCTAATCTTAGCAAACACTAGGAAGTAGCCTTTCCAGTTAAAGATGTACCCACTTAACTCCAGGAAAAACAAGGCTGTAAAAATTCCTTTCTTTGTATACCTTGTTGTAATGAGCATAAATAGCACTCATGAGATGAATTAAAACAGGTGCATCTTAACATACATGGTGTGTAAGCGTACTCTCACTCGCTCTCGACCTCGTCTCGATCCCCACCTAACGAGGGACCCCCCAGGCTCTACCGCTTCTTTGAGGGCTGGCCCCCGGCAAGATACCAGTATTCAACCATTGGAATATGTCAAATTTAAAATGACAGGCTATAATATAAGTGTTAACCAGGATGTGGGACCACTGAAATGCCTATGAATTGCAAAACAAAAGAGGCTTGTCATTAGTTAACAGTATTGAATCAATGTAATACTGTATTTTTGATATTGTATTATAATTATATAAGTTGTGACTACTAGTGAAATCTGGAAAGGCCTCTGTGTATAAGTTTTTTCCAAATTAATATATGTAGAATTATACCCAAATAAAAAGTTAAAAGAAGCTCATCAAAACATTGTTGTGCTTATTAAAAATTTTTGTAATGTAAAATTCCATAACAATAACAAATTTTATTTTATTTTTTATCTTCCAGATAGTACAAATATGTTAAGTTGCTATATTTGATTATAAAATAGTTTTATGACTTTTTCTTCTATTTATATTGAAGTTTTAAATATTTATAACATAAATTCAACTTTGATTAAAAACTAATATGAAATTTTATTTATATAATATGAATGGTGAAAAATAAATCTAGCACATAAAAGCATTTTGGTTATTTACAATCGACTGATACTTCAAGAAGTTGATATGATTATATTTGATACATGGTCTATTTTAAAAAATAACTATTTTAGAGCTATATTAGGATTATATAGAACAACTAAGCAGAAAGTACAGATTTCTCATATACCTCCTCATCTCTCACATACTTTTACCTATTATTAATATCTTGCATTAGTTTGATACATATGGACAAATAATGAACCAATTTTGGTGCATTATTTTTAAATGGTGTTTATCGTTTATATTTGGGTTTACTCTTCATGGTATATAGTTCTTTGGATTTTGAAAAATGCATAATTCATGTACTGCCATTAGAGTTTCATATAGAAGTGTTTAATGACCTAAATATCTCTTGTGCTCAATATATTCATCCTTCCATTCTTCCAGGGAACCTTGGCTATCTGATTTTTCACTATCTGTAATTTTGCCTTCCAGAATATCATATATCTGGAGTCACATACTATGTATAGTAGGGAGCGTATACTACATATCCTTCTCAGATTAGCTTTTTTTTTTTCAGTTAGCAATATGTTATTAATGTCTCTTCAAGGTTTTCTTTGGCTTACAAAATTGTTTCTTTACACCATTGAATACTGCTTTTTTATTAATGTAGCACAGTTTATCCTTTAATCTACACAATGGCATGTTGGCTGCTTCCAACTTTTGTCAATTATGAAAAAAGGAATACACAACCACCTCAGCTGTGTCTCAAATACACATGGAGATGGATGCTCAGCCTTGTTCAGCTGTGGATCAATATATCACCCTATTGTGTCTAATAAGAAACAATGTTTTTTTTTTCATGCAATTTCCTTTCTTCATTTCCTTAAAGAGAATAGTTTTGTTAATATCATTGTTCTATTATTCATCTATATTGGCAATTATTTAGGGGAGAGATTTTTTAAAAACAGTAATTTTTCTTCATTCATTCCACATGGCTTCATAATCAGCTTACTCTTTGCAGATGTTATAAAAGAAATTTCTGGGTGCAAGGCAGCACAATATCATAGATGCTAATGAAAGTGGGCTTTTTTTTTTTTTTTTTTTTTTTTGCGGTACTGGGGATTGAACTCAGGGGCATTCTACCTCCAAGCTATACCCCAGCCCTATTTTTTTATTCTTTATTTTGAAACAGGGTCTCACTAAGTTGCGGAGTGCCTCACTAAGTAGCTGAGGCTGGCCGGGACCCTGGATCCTCTGGTCTCAGCCTCTCAAATTCTGAAATGCTGGCATTACAAGCATACACCACCACACCCGACTCGAAAGTGGGCTTTTAATGAGTATTTTGTAAAAAGTAAAATGTGATTTTATATACCACATATCAATTTTTTGGAATATAAATTGATTGTGTAGCTTTTTTGGAAGATGGAAGTCTTTGGAAATAAACTTAGTAATAACCCCAAATCAAATGTCCCTTTAAGTTAATTTTCAGAAAAAAAAACCATGTGATTATATTCTCTTGCATTTTTATATAATTTTAAGATTTTATAATGGTTTGACTATGATCCTGGGAAGCAAGCCAGGCAGTTACTCTTACGCTTAGAATTATGTTGAGGAAACTTTGGTTTGGAGAGTTCAAGCGATTCATTACAATGCCTTCAGCTCCTCAATGGACAATGGCTTTGGTCCTTGAGTTCTAATATCTCCCTCTGAACATATTCTAGTACCACAGTCTCCTAGATACACAACTCTGAATGTGGACACAGGTTAAAAATGGCCCAGTGAGCACCAATTGCAACACCATCGTCTGAAGAAATGCAGAAGATTGGTACTTTATGAATCATTTTTGTATTTGATTCCAATATACATTGGCTTTATTAGAGGAAGCAGGGGAAGTTCTTCAGAAAATTTTTAATTTTAGGATTTGGGATTTAATTTTAGGATTTTTAGAGGCTAGGAATTTTAAAGACATATTCTAGTTAAAAATTTCCATTACATTCTTGCAGTATGCATTTCCTGCCTTTGATGGCACGTTTCTGAAGATGTGGTGGTATGTTTCCATTTTTTTCTGTTTTCTTTTAAATGTCTGTATTTAGGACATTTTCTAAAAGTGAGTATTTGTCCTGCCTCACTTCTGATAGGTCTCAGATTTGCCAGGTATACAGATCAGATCTATTTGATGTATGACAGGATAATTTATTTTATTTAATATTTCCCTTTGACTTAATTTTCCTGTAAACTTTAAGCTTCTGATACCATCCTACTATCACTACCTGGTCTTAAAAAAAAGAATCTCCAATGAATTGTCATACCAAAAGGTGTCCAAATCTCTCATCAGGCAGATTGTTTTCAGTTTTCACTGAACTTCTAATTCCTTAAGATGTGTCAAGCCATGAGCATTCCCTAAAATTCTGCAAATAGCAGAAAAAATAGTTGTGATATTTGTGGTGAGAAAGGGGCATTTGGAAAATGACTGTAAAGGGAGTCATATTTCAGCAAGCTTTAGTTGCCCCACCTTTTTATACAATGGAAAGAGAAGATAAAATTGATATAGAGGTGTGGATGGATATACTGGGATTGACTAGAAACTGCTCTTCTCCAAATTATTAAATAGAAAGTTTTAGTAAGTTATGTAATTAATTGTACTGAGGAGGGAATGATTTCACAGTTTTAGAAACATAAACAGAGATACGTTGAGTATCCTTTTTCTGAAATGGTTAAGATAAGTGTTTCGGATTTCAGATTTTTGTGCATTTTGAAATATTTGCATATGCTTAGTGAGATATCTTGAGGATGGGCTCCAAGTCTAAACATGAGATTTTCTGTTGCATAAACTCCTTATATACATAGCCTGAATAATGTTATGCAATATTTTAGGATTCCTAGGTTTTAACTGTGAACCATCATGTGGTGTCAGGTGTGGAACTTTATACTTCTGTCCTCATGGCCATATTCAACAAATGTCCAATTTATAACATTTTGGATTTGGGTTAGGGTTACTCAATCTTTTTTATATTTAGAAAGATATATATGACTTACTAAACTCTCATGATGGAACTGAAAAAAAGATAATACTGCCCAGTAATTGCATTCTCATAGCTCAGGAGCCCAGCAGGAGTTCTTAGAGTACAACTAACATTGAACTTTATGTGCCTACTCTTCTTCTCTAAAGGGTTTCTTGTCCCTAATGATTTTAATTAAATATGAATACCTTAAGAAATGTGGTAAAACATAGTTAAGGGTGCTCTTTGACCTGAAGTCTAGCTAGTTTCATTTTTGAGTAAAGTTTGGAGTGGGTGGAGAATGAAAGGGAACGGTTGGATTATGTATAAAGATATTGTACTGAACACAGGGAATAAAGATTCCAGGGTGCTGAAGAACTATTGAAATCTCCATTGACATTTGTACATAAGTTATTTTCCTGATATTTCACTAGGATGGCATTACTACATGGAAGGAGATCTGTGAGGGAACAGCCATTTTTATGTGAGAATCTGTGGCCAGAAAAATGAGGGACAACTTATTTCAGTGTGATTCTGTGAGAGACAAGCCTTAAATTTGGAAACAAATACAAAGCACCCAGTTATGTTGTAATTATTTCAAATTAAATTTGGTATGTTAATTAATAATCATCCCCTTTCATGAAAACAGGACTAGAATATACTATTACCTATTTTTTCTGAGTATAATCACAATTGATTTATTGTAAAAATATGGAAAATACAGAAATAAATAATCAACTTTATTACATATGTTAACACATCTCCAAATGTATATACTTATATATACATAAGTATATAATAAGCACATCTCCAAATCATTGTTTTTCTGTATATCATTCCATTGTTTTTATGCATATACCTGCATGCTTTATAGAGAGAGATATATTTTACACAGTTGGTATTAAGCACTGTCCAATTTTTAAAAAACTTATTTATAACTTAATACTTCATGTATATTTTTATGTTGTTAAATACTATTTTATACATGAAGTTTTCTAAAGGCTGTATATCCTTTCTCCATTTCCATAAACTGTAATTTATTTTGTCAATTCTCTGTTATTCCATTTACCTCCCCTATTCTCAGCACTATGTTCATAAATATTTATCATATTTGTAATATTTCTTCAATATAAATTCCAATTTGTGAAAAATATTGTTATAAGTGGCATGAGGTTTTATAGGCTTATAAAATATTACCATAGGCCTGATTCTATGTTCTATAGCCAAGAGTATGTTTTTTAATTAAAAATAAAAGAAATTGTATAAGATAAAATAGCACTTGATCCTGTAATAATTTGTGTCTCTGCTAGAACAGGTACATGTCATTGATATCAAGTTCTCTGATTGGTGTTGCTGGCAACTAATGCCTGGGTCAGGCACTAGAAATCTGCTTCTACCAAAGGTTATTTTTATTTGCTTGTTTCTTTGTGGAACTAGGGATTGAACCCAGGACTTGGTGCATGCTAGACCAGTGCTCTATCACTGATCTACATTTCCAGTCCTCAACTCACAGTTCTGACACTGGCTTGCTACACCATCTTGGACACATTTCTTTATCCCCATTCCTTATGTACTCATTTGCAATATGAAGGTCAGAATAATCCCAAACCTTTGTGGCTCATAAAGATGCTATATAAATAAATGAGGGCACCACCCAGATTCTATTCAGACTTTAGCTACCTATGAAAGGTCTATATAGGATTCAATAAACCTATTATGTTATTTATAGTGAAAACATGAAATTTATGCTTTGTGTATATATTTTTAAAAACCCATCATGTTAAATTTATCTAAATTTAAAAGTATTTTTTGGCTTTAGAAATATGATATATCCTGCTCTAAGGTTTCCACAAGCAATTTACTACAAAATATTCATTGTGATTTTTCCTCATGATGAGGAAATGAGTATACTGAGACCGTAAGAGTTTAAATAATTCATTCTAGGTCCCACATTCAGTTGTTATGTTTGGCTCAAATGTCTGGAAGTTTAACTCTAATGACATAAAATACCTGCTTTGAATGTCTTGAGATAAAGACTGAGCTTAATGCAATGTTTTATCACCACTCAATTGCAATTATTGTTCATGTCAAGTGAACTTCCAGCATTTGTCTAGGTCCAACTTAATTTTTATATGTACCCAAGAGTACCAATAAAATTGATATTATACTAAACAAAATGTAAGTTGTTGAGCAAACCAATGGAAAAAAATACAATTCCCTGCAAAATGCATAATAAAACCAAGTATGATTGGCTTTTAGTTTATCACTGCATCATAATGCTTTCATTTATTTAACTGAAATTTAAAGCTTAGAAGGAAATAACTTTCTCATCCTTTAATTTGCTAACATGAATTGTGAGAAACAAAAGAGGTAGTAAAAGAAATCAAAGCTAATTCTAGACTAGACTTCCTGATTCATCAGATAGTTCTTTTGAAGCAAAAATTTTGTTCCCTGGACAAAAGCTAATTAATCTTTATTCTAAGTAGATAATTGGATAAGTGTATGAAGATGGTGTATGGACAAGAATATTCCACTTTTCATAATTTACAATACCATAAAATTTAAAACTACCTAACTATTCCTGAGCAAGAAACTTGCTAAACAAAGAGCTCAAAAGGTAATGAAAAGTTGCACAGGCATAAAAGGTGAAGGTATAAAAGATAGCCATGATGTTCAATTAATTGGAAAAGTACAGACTATAAAACAACATACGCAACATTTTTCTCCGTGTAAAAAATTGAATGTACGTAAAGGATATTCTAAGTGTTAGCTGTGGTTATGGTCAGGTCATGGGTTTAAACACGATTTTAGTTTTTACTTATTTCAGCTTCATTATACTTTGTTCTTTGCCTACTGCTAACAGGTGGTTTATTTATTTATTTATTTATCTATTTATTTATATTACAAGTAAAAGCATCTTGCTTGACAATATCATCTGTTATCTTACAAACATAAGAATAAACAGTCCTAAAATAATAGAAGACTCCAGGAACTGACCTTTTCTTAAAAAAAAAATACTGTGCTACCAGTGACTTCTATATTTACATCTATACTGCATTGTTAAATTGCAGAGAAAGGTATGAAGATATATTTTTTATTAAGATATATGAAATTATCTAACGCAATAAGTATCAAGTTGTTAAAAAGCATTATGGTTTAAAGCTATCATTACTGGTATTCATGAGATGTGGTTTGATTTTCTACCACTCTTTCCCCATTTCCGCAGTGGTTGTCATCTGTGTTTGAATTCATGTCATTCCCACTGGAGCCTTGTAGAGCATCATTTAGGAATTTGCACCCCTGCTGGATTTCCAAAGCTCACATCTGACTTCATTCAGCTCCGTATCTTTACTTATTTTTTTCTAGCCTGTGAAGGAATACACTAAGCATCACATCTCAAATGAACATCACATCTCTGAGGTCTCCCATGGCAACATTTGAATTCTTGACTCCTATCTCACTAGTGTAGCTAGAATCATCATCTTTTACTTGGTGAGAGTAACCTCCAGTTTCACAGAATAGAGTTATTCACAGAGTGTGGGGGGATTGACACTGGCTGATACAGAAGCCACTATTCCACAGAAGCCTGCTGGGTTCTGCATCCTTGGCCTTCTCCTTTACTACTGGAGATCAGGGAAGCTCATTCTGCAGATTCAGTCCAGCTGGGCTGGGGTGACTCCCCACTCCTTTGAATGGAAGCCTCTCTTCTTAGCATGGCCTCTTGGAATTTTCCTCACATCTTACCCATCTTAGACTGGCTCTGCTTGCAACTTGACATGCCTCTCATGATTTTTTCTCCTTTGGGATTATCTGGCTGAGGTGCCTGGAGTAAAATGGGGTATCCACACAGCACCACATGGACAATAACCCTGGGGTCCACTAGCCACAGTTCTGGTTTTAAGCTTAGGATGTTAGTGAGGCAGGTACCAAGGGAAGACTCTTCTGTTGAATTCTCTTATCTCCAGTATCTAAGCTGCCATGCAAGAAAGAGTGAACTGGGCTGTTGTCAAAGTCAAAAACTTCACTGAGGCGTCGTAAGGTTTTTCCTTCAAGAGCTGCCTCTCAGGTATGGTGTCCCTGTTCAGTGTAGAATGGTACTGTAGAGTCAGAACCGTGTGACACTTGTCTGGCTTTGCTTCTCCGTAAAGTGCTGGTGCTGGCCGAATCTGTGTGATAATCTATTTCCTTTCTATGGTTTCCATTATCACTGAGTCAAACCTCATGGACTCATGAAGAAATGGCACTGCTAATGAACACTTCAGTAATCTGAACTACATCAGGTATGTGATATGGACTGTATATATAAATATACACCATTTTAATTATTTTAGATGATCAAAAAGAATTTTCAGTGTACAATAATTCCAAACTAGAAATATATATATAGATATATTGTGTGTGTATGGTGCTGGAGATTGAACACCCAGGGACATTCTACCTCTGAGTTACATCCCCAGCCCTTTTTAAATTAATTTACTTTTTGTTTTGAAGCAAGGTCTTGTTAGGTAGCTGAGTATCACTACATTGCTGAAGTGATCTTCCTGTCTCAGCCTTCCAAGTATTGGGATTATAGGTGCGCACCACCACACCTGGCTGGGCCAGAATTTTTTTTCCACACAAACTCCAAATGGGTGACCATCTTGACTGTTAGTTTGAAACAACTAGCTGTTGTATTCCTGGAGTGGAAGCTCCCTTGATGACGCCCCATCACACTGTTTGCTGACATGTTCCATTGCATCCCCACCCTTAGAAATACCACTGATCTTCTTTACATTCATCCTTTAAGGTTTTTATAGTGTTCGAATTATTCATAATGAGCTAAATATGACCTTTTTATCTAGGATTTCTTTTTCTTCTGTAATATGTAATTTTGTGTATGTAGAATGGTTTTCTTTTCCCTTTGTTTCCTTTTTCTTTTGTTTGTTCCTTCTTCTCTCCCTCCCCTCTCCTCTTTTTTACTTCTTACAGTTAATAAGTCCTGGATTTATGGGACATATTCTAAAGTTGCAGCACACTCATTGCATAGACAGTAATAAGACTCAAAAATAGCTTGTTTTATATTGATATCCTTGACTAATAATGCCCTCTGATTTAATGGCATTTTTGATACCTTTAATGTAGAAATGACATGAGAGTAAACAAACTTCTTAAGAAATAAGAATTTCCTAAGTAAAATGATATGTAAATGTTTGCAATAATTTTTAACCAATTTCTGTTGAATAAATTATCATATTAGAAAGAATATTTTTTAATGAAAGTGATAACATTTGCTTTAATGGATTGATAAGAATCACTGTGTTTGAGGATTGTTGAACTATTATTTAGTGAAGGCAAGAAATTTGGGTTGCCTTTCTCATTATATTCTTGGCTTACCCAAGGAATAATTTTTACCTCTTTAATATATCTCGTCATCCCATCCCCATATCAAGAGTCCAGTGAGAATAGCAATTACCCACTACCGAGTATAATGTGCCATGCAATGAGCTGAATGATTCAAATGCACTAGCACACTTTGTGTGTGCATATGTGTGTTTGTGTCTTATTGGGGATTGAACCTAGGGGCATTCTACCTCTGAGTTACACCCCTAACCCTATTTTATTTTGAAATGAGGTCTTGCTAAGTTGCTGAGGGCCTCACTAAGTTGCTGAGACTGTCTTCAAATCTGCAGTCCTCCAGTCTCAGCCTCCCAAGTACAGGGTTTATTGTCATAGTCCACCACTCTTAGCAAATAATAATAATAATAATAATAATAATAATAATTCTTCTTCTTCTTCTTCTTCTTCTTCTTCTTCTTCTTCTTCTTCTTCTTCTTCTTCTTTGCGGTACTGGGGATTGAACTCAGAGGCATTCTACCTCTGAGCTATACCCCCAGCCCTATTTTTTATTCTTTATTTTGAAACCAAGTCTCACTAAGTTGCGGAGTGCCTCACTAGGTAGCTGAGGCTGGCCACGAACCCGGATCCTCCGGCCTCAGCCTCCCGAATGCTGGGATTACAAGCATGTGCCACCACGCCCAGCTTCTTCTTCTTCTTCCTCCTCCTTCTCCTCCTCCTCCTCCTCCTCCTTCTCCTCCTTCTCCTCCTTCTCTTCCTCCTCCTCCTCCTCTTCCTCTCCTCCTCCTCCT
>PVLC010022312.1:14342-26998 GCA_004027655.1 Graphiurus murinus | reverse complement strand
GTAATCCCAGCATTCGGGAGGCTGAGACCGGAGGATCCGGGTTCGCGGCCAGCCTCAGCTACCTAGTGAGGCACTCTGCAACTTAGTGAGACTCGGTTTCAAAATAAAGAATAAAAAAACAGGGCTGGGGGTGTAGCTCGGAGGTAGAATGCCCCTGAGTTCAATCCCCAGTACCGCAAAAAAAAAAAAAAAAAAAAAATTAAATATATAGCCAAGATCTAGGAATTCATGCTTCTTCTTCAAGAAAACATGTCTATAAGCCTGGTGTGGTGGCACACTGCACTCCTATAATCCCAGTACTTGGGAGACTGAAACAGGAAGATCACAGGTTCACAGCCAGCCTCAGCTACTTAGTGAGGCCCTCTGCAACTTAGTGAGCCCCTGTTTCAAAATAAAGAATAAAAATAGGGCTGGGGGTATATCTTGGAGGTAGAATGACCATGGCTTCAACTCCCAGTACAGAAAAGAAAGCTAAGGTTTAAAAACATTTACTGAGGCCAGGCGTGCTGGTTGGTGCATGCTTGTAATCCCAGTACTTGGGAGGCTGAGACAGGGTCGTAGGTTTATGGTCAGCCTCAGCTACTTAGTGAGGCCTTCTGTAACTTAGTGAGGCCCTGTTTCAAAATAAAGAATAAAAATAGGCCTGGGGTGTAGCTCAGAGGTAGAAATGCCCCTGGGTTCAATTTCCAGTACCACACACACACACAAAAAGTTTACTGAAAGCCTCCCTACTTAACAGCAAGGAAATTAGACAGTTCTGCTTTTTTTTTTTTTTTTTGCGGTACCAGGGATTGAACTCAGAGGCATTCTACCTCCGAGCTACACCCCCAGCCCTATTTTTTATTCTTTATTTTATTTTATTTTTTTTTGCGGTACTGGGGACTGAACTCAGGGGCGTTCTACCTCCGAGCTATACCCCCAGCCCTATTTTTTATTCTTTATTTTGAAACCGAGTCTCACTAAGTTGCGGAGTGCCTCACTAGGTAGCTGAGGCTGGCCGCGAACCGGGATCCTCCGGTCTCAACCTCCCGAATGCTGGGATTACAAGCGTGCGCCACCACGCCCGGCTGACAGTTCTGCTTTTCATTGATATCTTGTTCACAATAAAATGATTTATGAAATGTTAAATAACATTTTTGGTGGTACTAGAGATAGAACCCAGGGGCATTTTCTACTGAGTACTATCCCCAGCCCAATTTTAGTTTTCATTTTGAAACATGGTCTCATTAAGTTGCTGAGGCTGGTCTCCAATCTGCAATCCTCTTGGTCTCACTGTTCCAAGTACTGGTATTACAGGTATGCAGCACCATGCCAGGCTTAAATAATTTTAGTGAAAAGCATATAGATATATTTACCAAACATATTGGTTAAATCCTGGATTAAAAACTTTCTGGCTGGGTGTGATGGAGCACACCTATCATCCTAGTTACTTGGGAGGCTAAGGGGGAAGGATCACAAGTTTGAGGCCAGCCTGGGCAACTTAGTGAGACCCTGTTACAAAATAAAAAATAAAAGGGGTTAGGGTATAGCTCAGTGGTAGAATATGCCCCTGGCTTCAATCCCAGTACCTAAAAAAATCCTAAATCAGGCAAGCAAGAAATGATTTTTGTTAATAAATAAGAATTAAATCTGAAAGTCTATTATACTACCTGATGGGAGATAAATGAAATATACCACACTGGCTGGTGTAGACACCCATTGAGCCAGAAAATGTCCTAAGTAATCCTGCTTGTGATAGGCTCATCATAGTTGCACTTATAATGACATCAAATACAGGCTGGCAATAAACAGCAAGCTTGTGTGTTTTTTAAAGAAGCACTTAGCTCTCGCTAGAGTTCTGTCCAGATCTCAGTAGTCTGAGTGGTCTTCATTTGTCTCCAAGTTTTCCCATTGAAGTTTGGTGGTAGCAGGGGTATGCATGCCTAAGACTTAAATTGAACCAGCACCCCCAGGTGCTGGCTTAGGAAAGAACAAATCAAAACAAAAACAGAACACTTCCAAGTTGAACACATTAGTCTGTCAGGTCTTAGTAGCCAAATGTACTCCTCTCAAATCCTCTGCAAAGCACCTAACACACCCAGCAATAAAATCCCAATTTCGTTCTTTTTGTGTGTGTGTGTGGTACTGGGGATTCAACCCAGGGGTGTTCTACCACTGAGTGACACCCCCAGTTCTTTTTATTTTGAAACAGGGTCTCCAGGGTCTTGGCACTTTGTGGGCTTGGAACTTTGGATCTTTCTGTTTCAGCCTCCCAAGTACAGGGATTATAGGTATGCCCCATCATGCCCAGCCAATAAACTCCTGTTTCTAATGGATCTTAATGGCTGCATGCACTTTCTTCAAGTTTTCTTAATTCTTCAGGAACTTTCACTGACAGACTACAAGCACTGGAAATACACTCACAAAAAACTTTTTTTTAAGCACCTTTTTTTTTAAAGCACCTATTTCGTCCTCTATAAAACAGGAAGTGAAGGCTAGGAACACACAGCTTCAGGGATAACGATGTACAGGTAAGACAACTTACCTCATTTGCTTGGGCAGTGCATATGCTTCAATCAGAGAATGTACCATACTGGCCTAAAAGTATTAACATTAAAAAAAAAAAGAAAGAAAGCAGAAAATAATCTCTTAAAAGTTTAATTCAGCGAAATTCCACCAACTTCATCATCTTGCGCAAAGGAACTTTAGCACCCCTCCCTTCTGTTACTTAACGGTTTTGATACACTTTAAGCACTACAGTTCGGATACACTTTAAACAATACGGATACAAAGTATCAAAACCGCCAAGATGAAGCTGGCCGGCCTTCCGCAGGTAGTTGACTACTTTTCTCCAGAAGCTCTAGCGATTCCCTAGTAGTAGAAACTCTAACCCCTCGGTGCCGTCCATCCCCCTCCCTCCCCCGACCCCCACCCACCCCACCCCCACCTGTCCGTTGGACGCTCCGCAGAGACATGCTGAGCGCTGGGAATTGGAAAGGGAACACTTCCTCCTCCTGGCACAGCTCTGAGTACCGGACACAAAATTTGGGAAGATTTCCTCCCCCACCCGGCCCCCGCCCCAGCCCGGTCTCCGCTCCGCTTTCCAACCGTCCTCCGGTCCAGACCCCCACCCCCACCCGCACCCGTTAAGCCCTCCGTCTTTCATCCGTATCTCTCTTACCCGTTTGGGGACCTTGGCCAGGGTGTCGCACAAGCTGACATACTCGGGACTGTAGATGTAAACCGGGGGCAGCGACTGCCCACCGTCTGCCGGCTCCTCTGGCTCCCCCATCTTATACTTGCAACCGTTCCGGAGCCACCGTCCGGATCCGGCTCTTTTCGGACTCAGCCCGGGCTCTGGTTCCTGCTCCTCTGATCCGCCGCAGCGGTGCTCCCTGGTCAACATTCCCTCCTATTCGTGAGATCGCCTGAGACACTGTCCCCGCTCCCCATCCAACTGAGGGAAGGGGTGCGTCTTCCCAGGACAGAAGTCCTTCATTCAGTGACCACAGCTCAAAAAGGGGGGCTCGGTAGATATAAGAGCCCAGATAGGTGTCAATGAGGATCAATATTTTATGGCACAAATGAGTACGGTCAAAACTAACCATCCTTGTTGCCCTACGGGGCCATTTGAGATGAGGTCAGACTAATTTCAGAGCATGCTGGGAGATGTAGTTTTGGGGATTTAAAGCAGCGGAAGAGCCGGGGCTAACCTCTAAAATAACCGCGAATTTGAGTTTTAGCGCTAAGGTAAGGAGGAAAAAAAATGCAGCCTCAACTCTTCTTTTTTTTTTTTTTTTTTAGCCTCAACTCTTTATGGATTGTTTCAATCTGCAAATATAGCCATTTAAATACTTAAAGATAGATACAATGTGGCCACCTAGAACCCACCACCACTCAGCTACATAAATTGCCTAAAGATGGGCTTTTGGGGTGGGGAACATTCGAATTGATGGTCTGAAGGGTTTGAAAAGTTTACACAGTAAATTATATGAAGCAACTTTAGTTCGTTGCGTTTCTTCATTGTCCATTTAAGAGTTAACAATCTCAGTAATGGACTCTGGCAAATCAGATAGCACTTGCTCAAGAGACTGGCTGGCTCTCTGAAAACTGCTTGGTAGATTCCAGTCAAACAGTACTGTCACATGTACTCCTTGAACATGTGCTTCTTCCTTGAACATGTATCAGAAGATGCTTTCCATGGTGTTTAGAAACTGGCTCTTCTTCCCCGCTTCCTTTTGCTGCTTCTGCCACTAAAGGTTAAGGAAATATTTTAGGTTTGGACTGTGGGTCCAGTTAGACTATCCTGAGGCCGTTTTAGAATTATCATCAGTATTTCCAGGTTCTAGAATGACCCCATGATCTGACACAAGCTGGCCAATGCCCATGCCCCCAATTCTCACAGCCAACCTGACCTACTAACTCCCCTGAGACAGTCTAACATTTGTACTTTCTTTAAAATCTACCCTGCTAGCTGAGTATGGTGGTGCGTGCCTGTCATCCCCATACTTGGGAGGCTGAGGCAGGAGGATTGCAGGTTCAAGGACAGCCTCCACAATGCAGCAAGACTCTTAGCAACTTACCAAGAGCCTATTTCAAAAAGAAAAAAAAGGGCCGGGGGTGTAGCATGAAGGTAGAAAGTCCTGGGTTTAATCCCCAGTAGCATGTGCGCGTGTGCACACCACACACACACACACACACACACACACACACAATTTCCTCTCTCTCTCACTCACTCACTCACTCACTGTCTAGCTTGCTCTTTACTATTCACACATTTGTTGAGCATACTGATATGCTCTTTGGATATATTACCTCACTCCATCCTTGCAATAGTCCTAGGAAAGAGGTTATAATATGCCCAATTTACAGATGAAGCTTGGAGAGAGAAAATAACTGTCCAAAGTCATACACACTTAACAAGCATCAAAGCAGGAATTCAAAATCATGTCAGCCATATACTAAGGCTTTGAAAATTCCTTTACTATATAAACCTGATTTTTCCAAGATAAATTTGCTTGCTTTACATCAACTGTATACTTAGTATCCCCTCAATATTTAGTATTCTGAAAATCAGGTGTGTGTGTGTGTGTGTGTGTGTGTGTGTGTGTGTGTGTATTTATTCTCTAACTAGAATGTAAGTTTTTTGTTTGTTTGTTTGTTTGCGGTACTGGGGATTGAACTCAGGGACATTCTACCTCCGAGCTATACTCCCAGTCCTATTTTTTATTCTTTATTTGGAAACAGGGTCTCACTAAGTTGCGGAGTGCCTCACTAGGTAGCTGAGGCTGGCCGAGAACCTGATCCTCCGGTCTCAGCCTCCCAAATGCTGGGATTACAAGCCTGTGCCACCACGCCTGGCTTAGAATGTAAGCTCTTATGCTTCTTTTATATCTTCCCATAGCAACTACTTCAAAGCTCTGCAATCATTCATTCATCAAACATTTAACCAACATCAATTAACTATACAGTCCAGCTGGAGGTAGTGTCAAAGATGAATTACAATCTTATCTCTGCTCTTGAGGAATTTGCTGTCTTGTAGAAAGCAATTGTGACGAGTTAAAAAGTGAAGTGAGCTGGGAGTAGTGGCGAACACCTGTGATCCCAGTACTTGGGAGGCTGAGACAGGAGGATCACAGGTTCTCGGCCAGCCTCAACAACTTAGTGAGACACTATATCAAAATAAAAAATAAAAAGAGTCGGGAGTATATCTTAGAGGTAGAATGCCCTTGGTTTAATCCCCCCCCACACACACGCGCGCGCGCACACACACACACACACGGTAGTGAAGCCAGCACAGTGAAATGTAGACTCCTCTTTGAAGAAATGCAATTGTAAAACAAAAAGTTAGTCTATGGAGGACATATCACAGCCCACAGTGTGTGTGTATGTGTGTGTGTTTTGTTTTGTTTGTTTGATTTTTGGTTGAGAGAGAACTGCACATGTGTGTAGACAGAGGGGAAGGTGTCTATCAGGCAATAGCAGTTGACTGAAAGTTGGACCCATGACAGCCTGGTAGTATAAGAAGGCAATGGGACTCGTCTTGGGCCTTCAGGGATGGGCAGTGTCAGGAAAAGGACGAGACACAGACTGACCAACACATGCCCTAATTCTAAACTCTAACCAGATGACAGGGAAATGGGTTGTTTTATGTGTTCTTTTGGATCTAGCAAAAGATAGCTGGACAAGTCAACACATGAGCATCACTTCTAAACTGGATACAGTGTCCCAGTACAGCACACCATGTGGCAAGATGGTTGGGGTTGGGAGAAAGATTAACTGTTGCACAATGATCAGGACTTGGCAGCTTATTCCTGTGGCTGCTCCTGATGAACACAGAATACAAACCATGGTACAGATCTCTAACCTCAATTTTCCAAATACTTTTACCTGTGTCCCTTAAATTGGGAAGAAAAGCCTCCCCAAGACACTGGGCTTCCTGTTGGAGGACTGGAGGACGGAGGGAATAGGTTAGATCTTAGCTCCACAGTTTGCTCGGTGGGGACCTAGAGAAGGTGCTTGACTCACTTTCCTCAGCCGGCACTGCTACAGGCCAAGCCTGAGCCCGCCAGGTGGGGTCGGGCGGTGCCGCTTCTGGCGCTCCCCTCTACCTTCTCCGCTGCCAGAAGCAGGCGGAAGAGCAAGCAGGCACATGAAGAGGGCACTTCCCCTCTGGCTGCATTCTTTGCTCATTTCACAATCTGTCCCCCGACGCTTCAATATAGGGACCCTTGCTGTCACAGCGCCTCCTACCACCTTTTCCTTGCAGAGTGTGGCGGTTACAAAGGTGAACTCTGGAGTGAGGCTGCATGGAGTGAGACTGCAAGCTCCACCGCCTGTTAGCCGACTGGCTTCGGGCAACTGGCTTCAATTCTCAGCGCCTCTGGCCTCACCTGTAAGACGGGGTGCCAACAGTATTTACCTCACGTGGTGATTGGCAGGTAAGGGAAGGTGGCCGTGCCTAAAGCCTATCTCACGTCTGGCATTTTCGAGACACTCAAATATTGGTGAAGAGCCATTATGCAAATGCCCCTTTATATTTTTGGAAAGTGCCCTCTCCTGTTCCCCCCATACCCCTACTGAGAGAATACTACTAGTGATCTGAGGACGGGTCCTTGGCTCTGAGGCGCGGCCTTAAAACAAATCAGACTTCTTTTAAGTCTAAGGCGACCATATCATCCAGATGCAGAGAGTGACAGACTACTATTAATAATTGCGCCAGGAGAAGAGGTACAGATGGGGGCTGTTCTGGACAAAGCAAGTCCCGGGAACAATCCAGACAAACTACATGTGAAAAATACCGTATTTATAGCCCTTGTGTTAGCACAGGTACTAGGTGTTTGGTAGGTTTCAAAAAATGGAGGGAGGGTAGAGGTTTTGTGAACATGGCTCAGAATGACAACTTTTACCCCACTGCTTATATAAAATTCCCAGAATGTAGTAAAACCTAATTAACCAGGATGGGCCTATAGAGATACTATTTGTCCTTGCTTAATAAGCCCTGGTTTATCCGAGGAATGGCTAATTAATAATATAAGCAAGATTATGCTAAATATTTATAACACTTAGAACAAACTGTTTTTAAGTAACACAGAAGCACCATCGTTGAAATGATGAGTCAAAATCGATCTCATTCCTTCATCAGACATGTCCCTGAAAACACCGATAAGCCTACTTTAACTTAGTAAACCTAGTTTGAGTGTGTCTTGAAACAACAAAACTGCTTCTTTACACTTATTATCTAACATATAATGTGTAACATACATGTATAGATAATATGCTAATTTGACTCAATTAATGTGCTTTGACTGTCATGTATAATCAAACAGGGCATGCAAAATAAAACTCCAACCGCAAAAACACATTTAAAGTTATATGCACTGGCACCAGACATGATTTCATTGGAAGTTCTTTTTCTTTATTCTATTTTCAAAACATAGGTGCTTAAAAGTCTGACATATCTTTTTAGCATCACACTCTTAAAATCAAGGAAATATCAGGAGAGTTTTCTGAAAACTTGCTTTTAAAGTTAAACACCAGTGTCTGGGGATCGACCGCAGTGATACAATGTAGTAAACCCAGAGCAATGCAGCCCTCAGTCTCAGTTCAGGCGGACCAGTGTGGGAAGCAGTGGTGGCTCTTGCCCAGGACACTCCAGATGCACGCCAGAGTTAACGGCTAGTGAAAAGGCAATTTCAGAACAGCTTGTGTTTTCTTTAAAGGAGAGCAGAAAATCAGAGAACAGAACGCTACTTACTGTGTTTCCGTTTTCTCAGAGAGGTACTGAGAAGGTGAGTCAGCCTCTTTGTTTCCGCCATGTTTTCTATCGCTCTACCCTGGGCAATCCTGCAGTGTACTCCTAAGTTGTCCCTGGTTCTGTAAGAAGTGTTTCGAGTCTCCCATGCCCACCCTTCCCACTCCTGTTCTTGAAGAAGAAAATCCATTAAAATCTAACAGAAAGGATGGGGGTGAAGTAGGAGATCATCCGAGTGTATGAGGGAATGAGCAGAGTCTTTACCAACAAATCGGGAGAAGAAAAATGAGGAGAAACCTTTGTCAAGCCAGGCTACCTTTACATAGGAGAAGAGGACTGAAGTCTTCTTCCACCACTCCTTGTGCAGCGGCCTGAGACCGGTCACGCCCTCTCTCACATGCGACATCCACGTTTACATGCTTACGTAGTCTGCCATATGTAGATGTTGATAGGATACAGACTTATCCAAATTACTTAACTACACATTCACACACACACACACACACACACACACGCACTGGTTAGAAACAGATATATGCCCACAGATACCAAGATATACAGAGAGATGAGTCCTAGAATTAAGAAGTGCAAACAGAAGTAAAAGACTTTAACAGATGCAGGAAGGCAGGGAGTTGAGGGGCCTCCCTGGACATGGTAGAAAGTGAGGAAATGAGGGAGACCAAGCCCAAGAGTCCAAGAGCCCAAGAGAAGACAGCTCAGTAGAGCAGCTACAGTCTGGACTGCTGGATTTCTCTTTGACAAGGGCAGGCTTCCATTCCTCTCTGTGTTACGTGCAGGCCTCCTGTCCAGCGGCAAGGATTCCACGCATAAGGCTGTCTGCAGGAAACCAACCCAGGCCACATGCCAGTCCAGCTCCCTGTGTGGAAGACACGACCCAGGCATCTTCTCTCCTTTGCCTTCCTCTTGGAGTTGAGCTCCTGGCTCCATTTCTCTGGGTTTTCCCACCTGGTCTGCTACAAATACATCTCTAAGTAGTAACAATCATGATAAAATGTAATTTCAGGTGTTAATACAAAAATTCTAAATGTACATGCTAGGTTTCAATTTGTTGCAATTTCCCCAATGTGTAAGGAGGCATTATGTTACAGATACAGAGGGCACAACAGTAGAGAAGCTAATTGTATGAAGAAACTATTTAATCACACAGTGTGAGCGAGGCAACCTGTGAGTGAAGGAGGAAACCACAGTCTGGTACTCTCTTCCTCAGAAAAGGCACTTAGAATAGATATTTCCAACCTACAACAGCATAAAATCCAACGATTTTGACTCTACTTGCTTGAAATAATGTTGCAAAGCACCTACGGCTCACTGACACAATAAAAACAAACATCACGAATAAATTATTATTAATACCTGCTCCCCAAACAGGAGTTAGGAAACTAAGTTAGTAAACCGTTCTATAGAATGAAAACACATGCAAACCTTTACAAATCATGAAAGAATCCAAGACAATGACTGAAAGGCCTGCCGGAGCACGTGTCCACTGGAGATTAGTCTCCAGGTAAGGGTTCACTTCTCCTAAGCAGTTAGCTTACGAGCAGAGTTCTTGGGAAGGATCGACAGGATGGGGCAGAGGGAGTGACCAGGCCTTAACATTTCAGTCCCATGCATGATCAGCCGAGGCAGGGGCCAGCTGTCACGAGGCTCCCAGCAGCCAGGACCCAGCGGCCTCACTGCATGGCACAGAGGCTGTGCGGCAGGAACTCCTGCACGTAGGTGGCAGCTGCCTTGGAGAGGTAGGTCATGGTGCCGAACCTGCCGCTGGGCGCACTGTCATACAGAAGAGTGCAGATGCCAGATGCGGGGTCCTTTGCCAACATGATCTCATCCGCACCAAGGGTTTTCTGTTTGGTTTTTAAGAGTGGGAAGACACGGGGGAAAGGAAAAATTACTGATCCTACCAAGTAAAATCCTGACTAATAGAACTCAGAGCCTCCTCCCCCTCACCAATTAGTTGGCTCCTAGGTTTTTTAGGAAGCAGGTTATTCAGGAAAGCATCACAGTTATGCACAACAAGGTGAGTATGAGTTTCTATACGTGTACTTTTCAATAGATCCATACATTATGTAAATAATTTAAAATTTGTTATTTGGTATTTTTCCTATTACAGTGCATTTTTTGCAAGTTCAATATACAGGAATAGTTGATTAAATAAGTCATGCCTGTCAATAACAGAGACAAATGTTAATGCTGTAAAATCAGCCCAGTGGGACTTTGGTCTGACACCTTTCTAGTGTACTACTGATTTCAACTCAGATTATTTGTATTTTTATTTTTGGTATTGGGGATTGGACCCAGGGGCACATTCTACCTCTCAGCTACACCCCCAGGTATATTTTATTTTTTATTTGGAAACAAGACCTCACAATGTTGCTAAGGGTCTTGCTAAATTGCTTGAGGCTGGCCTCAAACCTGTGATTCTCCTATCTCAGCCTGCCAAACACTGGGATTACAGGCATGTGCCACTGCGCCCGACTAGCTTGTATTCTTTTATCTTGTGTTTAACCATAGTTTCTTCCTAAGCCAACTAAATTCAAATAAACTGTAAGTTTTCCGAGGCTAGCGTCTATGCTAAAAAGCAGTTACATTTTTCTGATACAATCCAGAATATTTAAAATTAGGACTCTCCTAGAAAATCTTACATACTTTTCTTTTGCATCTGCTCACAGTGGCTAAGAAAATGAAACACCTATTTAGGTTTTGGATTTTTTTCCTGTTGATGCCAATACACACCCTTCACCTTGTGCTCCTACTCTTAATCCTGGCAAGATCTACAACATTTTTGACAAATAGTTTGTATTTTCAATGTCGTTAATTTTTTGAATATTTATTAATAAAATAAAAAATGCCGGGCGTGGTGGCGCACGCTTGTAATCCCAGCATTCGGGAGGCTGAGACCGGAGGATCCGGGTTCGCGGCCAGCCTCAGCTACCTAGTGAGGCATTCTGCAACTTAGTGAGACCCGGTTTAAAAATAAAGAATAAAAAATAGGGCTGGGGGTATAGCTCAGAGGTAGAATGCCCCTGAGTTCAATCCCCAGTACCGAAAAAAATAATAAGAAAATAAAATAAGAAAAATGCAGAAATATAGGTTTTGATTTAATATTTTCCTATAGGTGAGTAGCAAAAGTAAAAACAAAGAAAAAACAAAACCACATCTTCTCTTTTCCTTAATAGTACAGAAAGGACACGCTACCCAATAATGTCTTATTAAGGCCTAAAGCTACAAGAAGCATTGCAATCAGGAACTTGAAATATGATGCCAATACTATGCTTCTGGGATTGTCAGGAAAAAGCATAATACCTCTTGTGTTCCAGGCAACTTGACCATCTAACACAAACCACAGAACAAATGGGGTGGGAAGGGCAGATATAGGGAAATTTGATCAGTGTATGCTATATTGGTATATGCGTGGAAATATCCCGCTGAACCCCGTTAACATGTATGATTAATACATGTTGGTAGAGCACTTGCCTAGCATGCACAAAGTCCTGAGCTCTATCCCCAATTCCTCAAATGAATAAATTAAATAATAATTTTTATGTATTGTTATTTATTTTTTGGTACTGGGGATTGAACCCAGGGGTACTATAACTCTGAGCTACACCCCCAGCCCATTTTTTGTATGGTACTAGGGATTGAATCCAGGGGCATTCTACCTCCAAGCTACACCCCCAGCTCTATCTTACTTTTATTTTGGGATGAAATTTCTCTAGGTTGCTGAAAGTCTCAGTACTTGCTGGGGCTGTCCTCGAACCTGTGATCCTCCTGTCCCAGCCTCCCAAGTACTTGGATTATAGGTGTGTACCACCACACCTGACTTCCAGCCCATTTTATTTTTGTTTTGAAACAGAGTCTTGCTAAGTTGCTGAGCTTCTCAATAAGTAGCTGAGGCTGGCCTTGAACCTGCAGTCCTCCTGTCTCAGCCTCCCCAGTACTAGAATTACAAGCATGTGCTACCACAGCAGGCCAAAAACAGGAGGGGGAACAACTGGGAATTGAACCCAGGGTCATTCTACCTCAAGCTATATTCACAGCCTTTTTTCTCTTTTATTTTGGAACAGGGTCTTGCAAAGTTGCTGAAGGTTTCACTAAAGTGCAGAGGCTGGCCTCGAACCTGCAATCTTCCTATCTCAGCCTCCAAGTACTGGGATTTCAGGTATGTGCGACCATGCCTGGCCAAAAAAAAAAAAAAAGTATAACTTTTTTTTTTTTTTTTTTTTGCGGTACTGGGGATTGAACTCAGGGGCATTCTACCTCCGAGCTACACCCCCAGCCCTATTTTTTATTCTTTATTTTGAAACCGAGTCTCACTAAGTTGCGGAGTGCCTCACTAGGTAGCTGAGACTGGCCGCGAACCCGGATCCTCCGGTCTCAGCCTCCCGAATGCTGGGATTACAAG
>PVLC010022312.1:0-14242 GCA_004027655.1 Graphiurus murinus | reverse complement strand
AAAAAAGTATAACTCTTAAAGAAAGGAAACAAGCAGAGCATGGTGGCTTACGCCTGGTTCCAGGCCAGCCTCAGCAACTCAGAGAGACTCAGCAACCTAGCAAAACTCTGTTTCAAAAAAAATTAGAAAGGAGTCGGTCGTGGTGGTGCACGCTTGTAATCCTAGCATTTGGGAGGCTGAGACGGGAGGATCCGGGTTCATGGCCAGCCTCAGCTACCTAGTGAGGCACTTCGCAACTTAGTGAGACCCTATTTCAAAATAAAGAATAAAAAATAGGGCTGGGGGTATAGCTCGGAGGTAGAATGCCCCTGAGCCTGAGTTCAACCCTCAGTACCGCAAAAAAAAAAAAAAAAAAGGGCTAGCATGTTTAGCTCAGAGGTAGAACACACCTGGGTTCAATCCCCAGTAACCCCCCCCCCCAATAAAATAAAAATAATAAGAAGAAAGGAAACAAACAAAGGGCACAAGACACAGGTTGTCTTGCAGCACACTTTCGTTGCAAACAGAGCTCAGAGCCAATACAAAGGGGATCCAGGAAAGACCTATGAGTCTAAGAGAACACGACAAAGTGACCCCAGCTTGATGAGGAGCTCGGAATGCAGTCAGCTAGTGTGAAACCTTCTCCTTTAAGAAAACAACAGGGTCACCTACCTGTTCTTGAAGGAACAAATCGTTGGCAATGTGAACTATTTTCTCCACGGCAATGATGCTTCCGATGCTATGAATTTCAATATCTGCCAGCATGGTGAGGACGAGGATGGCTTCAACCAGAAGCTGGCGGTACTCTGGCTGAGGTACACGGTTCAGGACAGACTCCACATGGACAGAGAATTTAATCTCGCCCGGAGTCATCTGTGACCGAGCAAAAGAAAATCATTTCCTGGGATCCCATTGCCCAGGAACCATCAATCACCTGCTTTGAAAGGCTGTAGAAACACTGTAGCCATGAGCATGGCTTCAGCCCTTTAATGTAAGGAACTGAATCAACTGGTTGAATCTTTTGGAAGGCAATCTGGCAGCGCATAACGAGTCATAAATGTGTCAATGCCCTTTAACCCATAATGCTTTTTCTGGGAGTTCATCCCAAGAAAATAATTCAAAAGAGGAAAAAAAGCTCTCTCCATGCAAGAGTGCTTATAGTAGCATTTATCAAAAGAGTAAAAGTAGAAGTAACTCAAACATGGGAACAGTTGTATGAGTAGTGGCATGGCATGGCACAGAAACTTAATGTGTTTTATGGAGCCATTTAAAAGAGTAAGTCTAAGGATAAAGGAAAATTTTAAGTAGAACTTAAAATTGTATATGCATGGTGATTGGAATTATGCAAAACATCTATATACAGTTAGGATAAAATGAGTATAAAGAAGTGGAAAAATAGGCCGGGCATGGTGGCACACGCTTGTAATCTCAGCATTTGGGAGGCTGAGACCAGAGGATCCAGGTTTGTGGCCAGCCTCAGCTACCTAGTGAGGCACTCTGCAACTTAGTGAGACCCTGTTTCCAAATAAAGAATAAAAAATAGGGCTGGGGGTATAGCTCAGAGGTAGAATGCCCCTGAGTAGTTCAATCCCCGGTACTGAAAAAAAAATAAAGTGAAAAAATATGGCCGGGCGTGGTGGTGCATGCCTGTAATCCTAGTACTTAGGAGGCTGAAACAGGAGGGTCACAGGTTTGAGGCCAGCCTCAGCAACTTAGCAAGGCCCTCAGCAACTTGATGAGATCTTGTTTCAAAATAAAAAAAATAGTGCTTGGGTTGTGGGTCAGAGGTAGAACACCCCTGGGTTTAATCCCGAGAATTGCTCCCCCCTCAAAAAAATAAAGATTTTTTAAAAATAAAGACTTTTGAGCCAGGTGTGGTGGCACATGCCAGTAATCCCAATACTTGGGAAGCTGAGATAGGAAGATCGCAGGTTCGAGGACAGCCTCAGCTATTTAGTGAAACTCTCAGCAACCTACCAAGACCTGTTTCAAAATTAAAAAACATAAAATAGAGCTGGAGGTACAGCTCGGAGGTAGAATGCCCCTGGGTTCAATCTTCAGAACCCCTACCTACCACAACACACACACACACATACACACACACACACACACACACACACACACACACACACAATGGAAAGTTATTTTTAGGGTAAAAGTAATTGAGGAATACTTTCTGGTAAAATTATATATACTCTAGGGAGGCAGTATATCTGGCATCAAAGTCCTGTCTTTGTCAGTTACTAGTTGTGTGACCTCAGACAATGAATTTCTCTAAATTTGTTTCCTTATCTGTAAATTGGGAACGACAATCCTTTCTTTAGCTATCTCATATAGTTGTGTTGAAGAGCAAATTAAATAAGGTGAAAGTGCTTTGAAGACTCTTAGAGATATTATTCAGGTATGCACTATTTCTTATTCTATGAACAATTTAATATTTTTTAAATGCAGAGAAAAGACACATATGGAACATGGTGTTATTTCTTACAGAAAAGTCCTGTAGCTTCTGGTACCAGCTGCCCCAGTAGCTATCTGCAAGAACCTCAATGTTTCTGAGAAATTTCTACTATCTAATCTGATTATTCCTGGCCCACATTACTCCACCATATAATTAGGGCTCAGAAAACACCAATGGTCTGCAGCTTCCTACTAGAGAAAGGTGGGAATGAGAAGAATTGGGGTACAGAAGTCTCCCAAATCTCTCCCAGATTTCTATCCCTTCTGCTTCTCCAACTCTTTTTTTTTTTTTTTTTTTTGTGGTACTGGGGATTGAACTCAGGGGCATTCTACCTCCGAGCTATACCCCCAGTCCTATTTTTTATTCTTTACTTTGAAACAGGGTCTCACTAAGTTGTGGAGTGCCTCACTAGGTAGCTGAGGCTGGCTGCGAACCCGGATCCTCCGGGCTCAGCCTCCCGAATGCTGGGATTACAAGTGTGCACCACCACGCCTGGCTCCTCTCCAACTCTTACTTAACCTCACATCTCCTAATTTAATTGACCATTAAGAGAAGCTGTTTCTATATAACTAATATAGTTCATAATTATTCTCTAATATCCCCATTCTTTTTTTTTTTTTTTTTTTTTTTTTTTTGGTGGTGGTGGTACTGGGGATGGAAACGAAGGGCATTCTACCTTCGAGCTATACCCCCAGCCCTATTCTATTCTTTATTTTGAAACAGGGTCTCACTAAGTTGTGGAGGGCCTCACAAGTTGCTGAGGCTGGCCGTGAACCTGCGATCCTCCTGTTTCAGCCTCTCAAGTACTTGATTACAAGCATGCGCCACCTCGCCTGACATTCCCATTCAATTTTAAAAATACATTCTCTCTCCCCTCCTTTCTTCACATGCATCATATATTCGGGTGATTTATAAAAGCAGAGGTCTGTTACTTTGAAAAATGATCACTGAAACACTTTAGCCAGGCAAGCTATCTGTCATAAACATGTAAAAGACACAGAATTTTACCTCTCTAGTCGTTGAAGAAGGAAGAACAAAACCTTCCACAGAAAGTCCGTGACACTGCAAAACAGAGAAATAGGTGTTGTCACCAGGAATGATTAAGTTGGGAGGCCACAAGGAGACACTTTGTATTTCTAAGTGGGAGTCACAGGACAGATGCTGTGTAATCACAGACCAGTGAGAGGCCCTGTAGCCCGCATGCCCTTGCCCGGGGTCATGATTCCAAATTGCTAGGCTGTAAGGCTGGACTACAGAAAAGCCAAGGGCCATCCTCTACTTAAGGGAGTGGGACAGGTGGCGAAGCTGCATTCTGGAACAGATGGGCCTCAAACACTGAGAGACTACGTGGGAGGATATCATGCTAGGTCCCAGAGCCATGAAAGAAATCAGATTTTTTTAAAAAATCAGAAAGATTTTTAGACTGCAAGAAAAAAACTCCAGAGATGCATTTATTGGATATGTACTGTTACTGCATGTTCTAGTGAAGCATCCCATACCCTCATCAGTACTCTTATCCTGCCTGTATTTCTCCATGGTATCATCTTTTAATATTCTAGATGCTTTGTTATTGTGTTTATTATTTCTCGTTTCTCTCTAGACCATGTAAGTTCCATGAGGGCAGAGACTGTTGTCTGTTTTGTTTTTGTTGTATGAACACTTGGAACAGTGCCTAGTGCACGGCAGATGTTCAATAAATAGACAAATTATATTTCATCTTCTTTATCATGATCAACTCAATTATTAAGAACAATGGGGATGACTTATCACTTTAGATTCCAAATACATCAAAACACCATATATTACACAACCACAGATAAAGATTCCAATCCAACAGGTTTACTGATGCTACTGGACACTTTTGTGAAAATTCCATATGCCAAGTAACAGTCTTTTTTTTTCTTTTTTTGGGGGGTACTAAGGATTGAACTCAGGGGCATTCTACCTCCGAGCTATACCCCCAGCCCTATTTTTTATTCTTTATTTTGAAACCGAGTCTCACTAAGTTGCAGAGTGCCTCACTAGGTAGCTGAGGCTGGCCGCGAACCTGGATCCTCCGGTCTCAGCCTCCCGAATGCTGGGATTACAAGCGTGCGCCACCACGCCCAGCTCCAAGTAACAGTCTTTGTACAGAGAATTGCCAACCTTCAAGCATATATGCTAAATTATTATGTTGTTATTCATATTCTGAAAGGAATGGAATGTAAAAACAGAGGTGATGTGTTTTACCTCTCCTATTAGGGTCCCAAGTCAAGTATTTGATTTGGCCCCCAAAGACCCAATCTTCCCAGTCATGTTTACTTTTTATTGTTTTATACTTTTATTGGTGCATTATAGTAGTGTCACATCATAATATAAATCATTTTGACAGTGACATACATGCACACAGCACTTGGTGCACCTCCCACCACCCCCCAGGCTGCCTTCCATCTCCCCCCTTCCCCACCCCCGCCTTCTCCATACAGGATATTGAGATTGGATTGGTATTTTCACATATGACATAATGTCAATGGAAGTACCTCCTTCCTTGATCCTCCCCCTCTCCCCTCCCTCCACCTTCCCCTAGACCACCTCCCTGGCTCCACTGGGCTTTCTTCTCCATTACCTGGAGTCCCTCTGGTATCCTGATTACTCCCTAGCTTCAGCATATGAGAGAAAACATATGACCCTTCACTTTCTGTGACTTGCTAATCTCACTTAACATAATATTCTCCAGGTTATTCCATTTTCTTGCAGATGACATAATTTTGTTCCTCTTTATTGCTGAGTAGAATTCCATTGTGTGGATATCCTATAATTTTGTAATCCACTCATCTGTTGATGGACAACTAGGTTGGTTTCATTATATGGCTATTGGAAATTGTGCTGCTATGAACATGGGTGTGCATATATTACTGTAGTTCTCTGATTTCAACCCCTTTGGAAAGATACCCAGGAGATGGATCAAAGACCTGGAAGTTAGACTGGAGACTTTGAAGGTACTAGAGGAGGGCACAGGTTCAAGACTCCAATATACAAGCACAGGAAGAAACTTCCTCAACAAGACCCCCAAAGAAACAAGAATTAATAAATGGGATGGTATTAAATTAAAATGTTTCTGCTTATCAAAGGAAACCATCAAGAGTCTCAATTATATCTTTGCCAGTTATCCCTCCGACAGAGGACTAATATCTAGAATATACAAAGAACTTAAAAGACTTTACACTAAAAAAAATAACCCAACCAAGAAATGGGCAATTGAATTGAATAGACACTTCACAAAAAAGAGATAAAAATGGCCAATAAATACATGAAAAATGTTCAAAATCATTAGCAATCAAGAAGATGCAAATCAAAACTATACAGATTCCATGTAACCCCAATCACAATGGCAATTCTCAAGAAGTCAAAAAGCAATAAATGTTGGTGAGGATGTGGGGAAACTGGAACTCTTCTACACCGTTGGTGGGATTGCAAATTAGTTCAGCCACTAAGGAGATCAGTATAGAGATACCTCAGAAAAGCAAGTTTTAGATATTCTTTGAAAGAAAGATCATCAGAGCCAAAAATCTGAGGAATCAACTTTCAACTTTTCAAAAAAAAAGTCACCTGATCCTGTTTCTGGAAGGACATCAGTGTGCTTAGTGGGAAAATGTAAGTAAAGGTTTTGACATCCTGGCTTAAGTATTATTCAGGTCCTTATGAATGGAACTGAAGCAAAGCAGAGAAGTCATGGTTTTGAAAATCTAATTCAGAAACACCATTGGAACAATAATGGAAAGAAACTAAATTATCCATAACACTACAGTAAAAAAAAATCGGGCTTTTTCATTTTTATGTTTTCTTCTAGGTTTTACCCATCTGAATACGTGATCATTACATAATTATACTGATGTTACTATCTTGTCATATTTCAGCCAAGGAGACTGAAGATTTAAAGAGGAAAAATAGAGACATCAAAAATGTGTTATGAAGCTGGGTGTGATGGCACATGCTTGTAATGCCAGTACTTGGGAGGCTCTGACCGGAAGATCTGGGTTCTTGGCCAGCCTCAGCTACTTAATGAGGTTCTCTGTAACTTAGTGAGACCCTGTTTCAAAATAAAGAATAAAAAATAGGGCTGGGGAGCCGGGTGTGGTGGCGCACGCTTGTAATCCCAGCATTCGGGAGGCTGAGACCGGAGGATCTGGGTTCAAGGCCAGCCTCGGCTACCTAGTGAGGCACTCCACAACTTAGTGAGACCCGGTTTCAAAATAAAGAATAAAAAATAGGGCTGGGGGTGTAGCTCGGAGGTAGAACGCCCCTGAGTTCAATCCCCAGTACCGCAAAAAAAAAAAAAGGACTGGGGGTGTAGTTTGGAGGTAAAATGTCCCTAAGTTCAAACCCCAGTACCACAAAATAAATAAATAAATAAATAAATAAATAAATAAATAAATAAATAAATAATTAAAAAAAATTTTTTTTCGGCATGGCTTTTTTTAAAATACATTTCTTGGGTACAACAGGGTTACATAGACATTTTTGAGATATCAATCATTGTCAGATCACAAATAGCACCACTTCTTCATTTTACACATATAGCCCACATTCTTAACATAGCCTGGTCAAGCAAACTTTCTAGAGTCATAAAACCATACTCCTTTAGGGTCATATATTTACTTTCTAAGAAGTAGGAGGGTCCTTCATCTACACATCCTAGGGGCAATCTCCAGACTTCGAGATGCCAATGTAGCCATAGCAGAAGAGTCAGTATAAATAAATAAATAATTTTAAAAATGTGTTATAGGCTGGGCCTGGTGGCACACACCTGTAATCCCAGTACATAGGAGGCTGAGACAGGAGCATTACAGGTTCAAAGCCAGCCTCAGCAACTTAGTGAGACCCTGTTTGAAAACAAAAAGTAAAATAGGGCTGAGAGTGTAACTCAGAGGTAGAATGGCCCTGGGTTCAGTTCCCAGTACCACCAAAGAAACAGAAAAGGAAAATGTGTTATGAGCTGGGCATAGGAGCCAGTACTTGGGAGGCTAAGACCAGCTTCACAATCTAGGGTTAGGGTTAAACAAAAATCAAAAAGGGCTGGGGGTAATTTGGGGTAGAATGCCCCTGAGTTCAATCCCCATTACTAGGATTAAAAATGTGTTATGCTTACCTTCTGTAAAACTTTCCATACTTTTTGATAGAATCCAACTGGGACCCTGTTCAGTGCTCCATCCAGCCTTCTCCGGCGTTGCCACTGACCTTGACGACTGTCTCGAGAGGGCTGTGGATCATATATGCTAGCAAAAGACCCACTACTTGGAGTCGCACAGCTTCCAGGGGACTTGGGAGAAGGAGAAGAAAGAACACAGTCAGAAGTGATCTCTGTTTCTCCGATAAAGTATTTAGTCACAGTGAACAATAAACACACTCCGCAGAACTATAACTACTTATTAAGTGAAACAACCAAGATAAAGTGGCAACAGGGAAGCTAGTATACTTTTCTACAGCTAGTAGTGCTGTACATTTGAACAATCCTTTAAGAAAGCAATCTGGTGACACATAAGAAAAGTCATAAAAATATTGATGGCATGGACCATTCTTAGCTGGCTCTTTACCTGGTCATCTCTGTTAAAACAAACTTCTAGCTGGTCTATGGCTTACTGTGCTGCACTCATGAGACAAAACACAAGCCTCAGTCAATTTGAAAGGATAATAATAATAGAAAGTATGTGCTCCAATCACAATGTAATGCAACTAGAAAGCAGTAACAGGAACAATTTACAAATATATTGAAATTACACATCATACTCCTAAATAATCAGTACATCAATGAAAGAAAAGCAGAAGGAAACTTAGAAATACTCTGAGCTCATACTTGTCATTCCAGTACATGGGAGTCTGAGACAGGAGAATCACAGGGTCAATACCAGCCTCAACAACTTAGAGCAAGACTCTCAGCAACATAGAAAGACCTTGTTTCAAATAAAATCAAATCAAATCAGGGCGAGGTACTAAACCCCTGTAATCCCAGTACTTGGGAGGCCGAAACAGGAGGATCACAGGTTTGATGACAGCCTCAGCAAGTAGTGAGACTATCATCAAACCAGAAAGTATCTGTTTCAAAATTAAAATAAAAAAGGGCTGGTAGTGTATGTCAGAGATAGAACACCTCTTGGTTCAATCCCCAGTACCGCAAAAAAATAGGGCTGGGGAGCAGCTCAGAGTAGAATACCCCTGGATTAAATTACCAGTACCTAAAAAAAAAAAGGAAAAGAAAATACTCGAAGATGAATGAAAAGGAAAACACAACATACAAAAACTTATGGGAATCCCAGCTACTCAGGCGGCTAAGGCAGAAGGATCACAAGTTCAAGGCCAACCTGCACAACCTAGGGAGACCATGTCTGACGTCTGAGCTTGTAGCACTCCCATGTTCAATCTCCAGTACCATTACAACAAAACAACAACAAAAGAAGGGAAAACCCCATAAAATGTGTTGGATATCACTAAAACAGTGCTTGAAGAAAAATTTATGTAATAAATGCTTGTATTAATAATATAAAGATCCCAAGTCAATAACAAAACTTTCTATGTTAAGACAACTAAAAGCTAGATGTGGTGGTGCATGCCTGTAATTCCAGCACTTGGGAAGCTGAGACAAGAGGATCACAGGTTCAAGACCAGCCTCAGCTACTTAGTGAGGCCCTCCACAACTCAGTAAGACCCTGTCTCAAAATAAAGAATAAAAATAGGGCTGGGGGTGTAGCTTGGAGGTAGAACAACCCTGGGTTCAATCCTAGCAACACACACACACACACACAAACACACACACAACTAAAAAGAAGAGCAAACTGAATTGAAAGCAAGTAGAGGGAAAAAAAGTAGAAAGATTTGAGTGGAAAAAAATAGATAATAGAAAAATAGAACCAATAAAGTCAAAATTTATTTCTGTGAAAATATCAACGAATGGACAAGTCTTTAGCCAAATGAATCAAGAAAGGAGAAGAAAGAGAGGACATCAATGCCAACCTTATATAAATAAAAAGGATCATAAGAACATACTATCAGTGGCCATATGCTAACAAATTATATAATCTAGGTGAAACAAATTCCTAGAAAGAAACAAGCTATCCAAACTGCTTCAAAAAGAAACAAAAAATCAGAATTGATTTATAATAAATGAAGAGATCAAATTATTAAATGTATGCTGGGCATGATGGCTCGTGCCTATAATCCCAGTACTTGGGATGCTGAGACAGGATGATCACAGTTTGGCGGACAGCCTCACCAACTTAGCAAGGTCCTCAGCAACCTATGGAGACCCTGTTTCCAAATATAAAATAAAACAGGGCTGGGGGTAGAGTTAAGAGGTATAATACCAGCTGGGTGTGGTGGCACACGCTTGTAAATCCCAGCATTCGGGAGGCTGAGACCGGAGGATCCGGGTTCGAGGCCAGCCTCAGCTACCTAGTGAGGCACTCTGCAACTTAGTGAGACTCTGTTTCAAAATAAAGAATAAAAAATAGGGCTGGGGATATAGCTCGTAGGTAGAACGCCCCTGAGTTCAATTCCCAGTACCGTAACAAAAAAAAAAAAAGAGGTATAATACCCCTGGGCTCAGCCTCCAGTAAAAAAAGAAAAAAAAATAGTCATTCCAAAACTTTCTGCAAAGAAAAGTCAAAGATAGCTTCAATAGTTAGTTCTATAAAACATTCTATACCCCCAGCCCTATTTTATTTTTTATTTGGTAACAGGGTCTCACTAAGTTGCAGAAGGGCGCCACCATGTCCGACCCTATAAAACATTTAAATACTAATTAAGCCAGGCATAGTAGTGCACACCTGTAATCCCAGTACTCTGGAGGCTGAGACAGGAGGATCACAGGTTAAGCAACTTAGTGGGACCCTGTTTCTAAATAAAAAAATGAAACAGGACTGGGGCCTAGCCTGGAGACCCCTGGGTTCCATCCCCAGTACCACAAAAAATAAAATAAATAAATAAATACAATGAGGATTGAATCCAGGGCCATGTCTATGCTAGGCAAGTGCTCTACCATTGAGCTACAACCTCAGCCCTTTTATTTTATTTTTTTTACTCTGATATAAGATCTCACTAAAGGTCCAAGGCTGGCCTCAAACTTATGATCCTCCTGCCTCAGCCTCCAGAGTAGTTGGGATTACAGGCGTGTGCTACCATGTCTAGGTTAATATTAGTTCTTCACAAAATTTTCAAAAAAAAGAGAAGAGGATGAGACACTTCCCAATTCATTGTATGAGGCCAGCATTGCCCCAATACCAAAACCAGACAATGACATCACAATAGAAGGAAACTGTTTTTAATACATTTTGTGAATATAGATTAAAAACACTCAATGAAATACTAGCAAACTCATGGTTTGGGTTTGGGGTGTCTCCCCAAAGCTCAGGTGTTGAAAGCTTGGCTGCTAATGCAGGAAGGTTCTGAGGCGGAGCAAGGCTGGCTGAGGTGGGTCACTGGGGGCGTGGCTTTGGCAGCTATACATACACCACTGGCCACTTCCTGTCTCTCTCTGCTTCTAGCCTCCATGAACTGAGAGCTGGTTTTTCTCTGCCATGCCCCCTGCTGTGATGGTTTCTGCCTTGGAATAGGTACACTAAGGACTGAACCTCCAAAACAGTGAGCCTGAATAAATCTTTCCTCCTTTCAGTTGTTCTTGTCAGGTATTTTGCTCACAGCGATGGGAAAGCTCACTACAACACAACCTGAATTCAGTGATGTGTCAAAAAGGATTATACACGATTATGGATTTAAAGTGAAATGTCCCCCAAACCTCATGCTCTGAAGGTAGGACATGGCTGGAAGTGGGTCCCTGGGGTTGTGACTTTGGGGATTATGTATACCCCTTGCCCCATCCCCCTGCTCTGTCTGCTCTCCACCAAGATGCCCTGAGGAAGCTGTAAGCAGAAGCCAACCCCAAAACTGACTATGACCTCTGAACCTCTCTAGATCTGTAAGCAAATAAATTCTTCCTTCCTCTAAGCTTTGTGTGTGTCTGGTGTTAGATCACAGCAGTGAGAGTACTGAAGGAAACATGCACCATGATACAGCTGGATTGATTCAACCAACTGAAGGCTTTTAAAAGATTGAAACGCTGGGTGTGTTGGTGCCTGCACGGCTGTAATCCCAGTACCTCGGAGGCTGAGACAGGAGCATCGCAGGTTCTAGGACAGCCTCAGCAACTTAGTGAGACTCTCCTCAACCTAGTAAGTCCCTGTTTCAAAATAAAAATAAAAATAGGGCTGGGAGTGTAGCTTGGAGGTAGAATGCCCCTGGGTTCAATCCCCAGTACCAATAAATAAATAAATAAATAAATAAATAAATAAATAAATAAATAAACAAACAATCTAAACATCAATTAATGACATAGCAGCAGAATAAAGAATAAAAACCGTATCATCTGAATAGATGTAGAAAAATCATTGAACAAAATTCAACATGCCTTCATGATACAAACACTTAACAAGCTAGGAACAGATGGGAACTCCCTCAGTCAAACAAAGGTTACATTTTTCTCCAAAAATGTACAATTAACAAAAGACTCATGTATCCCCCTCTTAAGATGGGAATAAGACAAGGATGCCCAATGGTACCATTTATATTCAACATTGTACTGGAGGTTCTAGCCAAGGCAATTAACAAGAAAAGAAATAAAAGGCAACCAGATTGGAAAGAAAGAAGTAGCACTATTTCCATTTGTAGCTACGATGATTTATATATAGAATTCTAAGGAATTCATTAGTAAACAACTATAACTAAAGAGTTCACTAAATTTGTAATGCTAGGTCAGAGGGTATATGCAGCTGTACCATAACAAGTCAAAATGGGAGTAGGCAGTAGTTGCAGGAGCAGGAAAACAGTCACAAAGGGGAACATCCCAAACCCTGACCACAAAATGTCAGCCTTGACCACCTGTAAGCAATTGGCCCTGGCTGTTCTCAGAGCCAGACTCTCCCTACATAGGGAGACCCCCTAACGCTGCTGCTGTCCTGTGTGAGGCAGCCTGGCAGCTTCTGTTTAATAAACCTTCCCTGATTGGACCAGCCTCCAGGGCCTTTTGTCTCTTAGGTCGTACCCATCACCTTACATGTACAATTTAAGATCAATATAAAAAATCAATTATATTTAACTTGAATAGATATTCCACCAAACAAGACATGCAAACGGTCAACATGTATATAAAAAGGTGCTGTAAAGCCAGGTGTGGTGGTGCACGCTTCTAATCCCAGTACTTGGGAGGCTGAGACAGGAGGATTTCAGGTTCGAGGCCAGCCTCAGCTACCTAGTGAGACACTCTGCAACTTAGTGAGACCCTGTTTCAAATAAAGAATAAAAACTAAGGCTGGGGGTGTAGCTCGGAGGTAGAATGTCCCTGCGTTCCATCCCTAGTAAAAAAAAAAAAAAAAAGCTGTACATCACTTTTTATCATGGAAATGTAAATCAAACCACAATGCAATATCATCTCATACCTGTTTAGGATGGATATTATCTATAAAATTAAAGATAAGTGTTGGTGAGAATGTGAAGAAATTGGAACCCTATACACTATTGATGGGAATATAAAATGTTACAGCCACTATGTGGTTCCTTTTTTGAGGTTCTTCAAAAAAATGAATATTTATTAAAAAAAAACACCAAAACAAAACAAAACAAAAAACCCCAACAACATGTGAAAGCAGGATCTGGAAGCAATATCTTTACTCCCAAGTTCATTGCAGCATTCATTATTCACAATAGCCAAGATATGAAAACAACTGAAGTGTCTATCAACAGATGAATGATGGGAAAATGTGATATATAAGTATTACACATATATAATAGAATATTAGTCAGCCTGAGGAAAAAGAAGGAAATCTTGCATTGTATAGTGATGTAGATAAACCTGGAGGGCGTTATGTTAAGTGAAATAAAATGGTTGCAGAAAGACAAATAGTATATGATTTCAGTTATGTGAGTTATCTACAATTGCCAAACTCATAGAAGCACAAAGTAGAATGGTGGTTGGCAGGGGTTGGAGAGAAAGGAAAACGAGGATTTGATATTCGATGGGTATAAAGTTTCTGTTATGTGAGATGAATAAATTCTAGAGATCTACTGTACAATCTCATGTTATAGTTACACATGACACATTTTTAAAGGATAGGTCTTATCTTTAAATGTTTCACTGCAACTAAATATCAATTGTATTCCAAGCAGTAGCAATCAACAATCTGAAAACAAACTTCAAAATAGCATAAAAAAAGAGTAAAATACTTCAAAATAAATGTAACAAAAGAAGCATTAAACATATGTTCTGAAAACCATAAAACATGTTAAAAGAAATTAGGTACTTAAATAAATGTAAAGAAATCCACATTTGCAGATCATAAGAATACTTTTAAGATGTCAATTTTTCCAAAATTGATCTACAGATTCAACACAATTCCTATCAAAGTCCTGGCTGCTTTTTTGTAAAATTAACAAACAGATCCTAACATTCACATGGAAATTCAAGGGACCCATAATAGCTAATATAGTCTTTTCTTGCAGTAGGGGAGTTATTGGGAGTTGAATCCAGGGTCATTTTATATCTGAGCTCACCCCAGCACTTCTTAAGTTTATTTTATTTTTTATTTTTTTTTTTTTTTGCGGTACTGGGGATTGAACTCAGGGGCATTCTACTTCCGAGCTATACCCCCAGCCCTATTTTTTATTCTTTATTTTGAAACCGAGTCTCACTAAGTTGCGGAGTGCCTCACTAGGTAGCTGAGGCTGGCCGCGAACCCGGATCCTCCGGTCTCAGCCTCCCGAATGCTGGGATTACAAGCGTGC
>PVLC010022311.1:0-26926 GCA_004027655.1 Graphiurus murinus | reverse complement strand
ATTTGAAATTTTTTGAGAGTTCCTTTTAGAAGCTTAATTTTAAATTTCTAAGATAATTAATGAAAAACATGTCATTTGAAAATAAATGCTGGTAGGCAGGCACAGCCTCCTCTGATCACACTTTCAAAGTGTCTGTGTTGCTTCATATATAGCTGTTATGGTTTGGGTCTGGAATTTCCTTCCAAAGTCTTGTGCTAAAAGCATGGTCCCCAATGCAGCAAGATTCAGAGGTGGGGTTTTTAGGCAATGATTGGCTCATAAGGGCTCTGACCTCATCTGTGGATTAATTCCCTGATAGCTGAATAGGCTACTGGGAGGTAGGACTTACTTGGAGGAAATAAGAATCGGTCACTGGGAATGTGCCCTGGAAGGGTTTATCTTCTCCTCAGTTCTGTCTGTCTGTCTGTCTGTCTGTCTGTCTGTCTGTCTGTCTGTCTCTCTCTCTCTCTCTCTCTCTCTCCTTCTAGGCTGCCATGAGTTGAGCAACTTTCTTCCACCATACTCTTCTGCCAAGATGTTTGATCTCACCTCAGGTCCAGAGCAATGGGGCTTGGCTGAACCTGGACTAAAACTTCTAAACCTTTCTTCTTTTAAGTGGTTTGTGTCAGGTATTTTGGTGGCAGTGACAAAACAAACAAAAAAACAAACAACAACAACAAAAAACTAGCTAACACAATAGCTTTTAAATGTCTACGTCTCCAGAAAATCTATTAAGGAAATAACTACAAAGTGAAAACCTTGAATTTGAGCCGGCATGGTGGATCACACTTGTAATCCCAGTACGTGGGGGGCTGAGACTGGAGGATCACAGATTCAAGGAAAGCCTCAGTAAGTAGTGAGACTCTTGTCAATCTAATGAGACCTTTTTTCAAAATCAAAATAAAAAATGGGGCTAGGGATGTAGCTCGGAAGTAGAATGCTCCTGAGTTCAATGTAATCCCAGTACTTGGGAAGCTGAGACAGGAGGATTGCAGGTTCTGGCCAGCCTCTGCAACTGGTGAGGCCCTCTGCAATTTAGCAAGACCCTGTTTCAAAATAAAGAATAAAATATCAAACTGGGAGCCGGGCGTGGTGATGCACGCTTGTAATCCCAGCATTCGGGAGGCTGAGACCAGAGGATCTGGGTTCGCGGCCAGCCTCAGCTACCTAGTGAGGCACTCCACAACTTAGTGAGACTCGGTTTCAAAATAAAGAATAAAAAAAATAGGGCTGGGGGTATAGCTCGGAGGTAGAATGCCCCTGAGTTCCATCCCCACTACCGCAAAAAAAAAAAATCAAACTGGGGGTGGAGCTCAGAGGTGAGATGCCCCTGGATTCAATCCCTAGTACTGCAAAACAAACAAACAAATAAATATCTTGAACTTTTTGTTTTATTATAAAATGAAGCCGGGCGTGGCGGCGCACGCTTGTAATCCCAGCATTCGGGAGGCTGAGACCGGAGGATTCGGGTTCGCGGCCAGCCTCAGCTACCTAGTGAGGCACTCCATAACTTAGTGAGACTCGGTTTCAAAATAAAGAATAAAAAATAGGGCTGGGGGTATAGCTCGGAGGTAGAATGCCCCTGAGTTCAATCCCCAGTACCGCAAAAATAAAATAAAATAAAATAAAATGAAAAGGGTTCACTTCTTAAACAGGTACAGGTATGAAGCCCAGTGTTTCAGTTAAGTAGAGTTTGGGTAGAATGTTCCATGCTTACAATAATGTCCCCAAGCAACTTTCATTAATTTCTTATGAATGTGCTAAAAAAAAATCAAATTATAATTGTGCAGAATTCTTGCTGTTCCTCCTTTAAATGGAAGAAACATAATCCATCTCCACATATCTTTTTTTAAGCTATGTAGGCCAATAATATAGAAAAATTTCTGGTATGTGTAAATGTGCTGGACTAAGTACAATGAAACCAAATTCTAGGTTAGGTGTGAATACTGTATAATTTTAAAAAATCATCATCTGTAGGAAATGTTCTTCTAAGACACTCAGTCCAACATTCATCACAATTTGGGGTTGGGGGAGTATTGGGGATTGAACTCAAAGGCATTCTATTGCTGAGCTGTACTCCCAGCACTTTTTATTTTGAAATGAGATCTTGCTAAGTTGATGAGTCTCACGTCTCACTAGGTTTTTGACACTGGCCTTGAACCTATGATCCTCCTATCTCAGCCTCCCAAGTACTGGAATTACAGCCATATGTCACCACACCTGACTTTTTTTTTTTTGCAGTACTAGGGATTGAACTCAGGGGTGTTCTACCTTCGAGCTATACCCCCAGGCCTATTTTTTATTCTTTATTCTGAAACCAGGTCTCACTAAGTTGCCAAATGCCTCACTAGGTAGCTGAGGCTGGCCTCGAACCCGGATCCTCCAGTCTCAGCCTCCCAAATGCTGGGATTACAAGCATGCGCCACCACGCCCGGCCACACCTGACTTTTATTGATGTATTTTATACTTTATTGGTGCATTATAATTATACATCATAGTAAGGTTCAAAGTGATATAACATACCTGCACATAACACTTGGTCTGTTTCCTTCTGCATCCTATCCCACTTCCCATTTCTTCCTCCCTGTATATGAGATTGTATATGATTGAACATACACAATCTCACTAACATATATGTTCATATGAACATAATAAACTTTTGACTTCCTCAATACTAATTTTTCCCCTCCCTACCCCCATTTCCCCAACCCTCTCCCACCATTCTATTGGTGTCTCTCTTCATTTATCTTAAGTGCATTTTGTTTCCTAGTTTCTCTCCAGCTTCCACATATGAGAGGGAATATACTACCCTTGACTTTCTGAGACTGGCTGATCTCATTAAGCATAATAAATATTCTCTAGTTCCATCCATTTTCCTGCAAATGACACAGTTCTGTTCTTCTTTATGGCTGAGTAAAAGTCCATTGTGTGTATATACCACATTTTCTGTATCCATTCATCTGTTGACAGACACCTAGGTTGGTTCCATAATTGGGCTATTGTAAAGTGTGCTGCAAAAAACATGGATATGTATGTGTTACTATAGTATTCTGACTTTCATTCTTTGGGAAAGATACTGAGGAGTGTTTTAGCTGGGTCATATGGTGGTTTCATTCCTAGTCTTTTGAGGAACCTCCGTACTGATCTCCATAGTGGTTATACTAATTTGTAATCCTACCTACAGTGTATAAGAGTTCCTATGTAGAAGAATGAAATTAAACACCTATCTCTCACCCCGCACAAAAATCAACTTAAAATGGATCAAAGACCTAGAAATTAGACCAGAAATTTTGTGATTATTAGAAGAAAACATAGAACTGATTCTCCAATATAGAGGCATTGGTAGAGACTGGGTTTACAGGCATGTGCCACTTCGCCTGGCTTATTAATCACTTTTTTTTTTTTTTTTTTTTTACTGTCAATCAGACTAAAGTCTAGCATGGTAGTTCTTTAGGACATTGCTGCAACTTGGGGCATTATAAACCTCACTATGAAACTAAAGTATCATTGGAAATATTGTTATATTAAGAAAATTATGTCTAATATACATAGGTTGAAAGAAATATTTTTATGAACTACTTGGGGTTGGTGGGTAGAACCTCCTTTCCATGGGACATGCTAAGAATAATAAGCCATATTTTTTCTGGGGCAGTTCATGGCTTTTTAAAAAATACTTTTATTGGTTCATTGTAGTCTCACATCATAATGTAGTTTATAGTGATTGTGATGTACATGCACATAGCACTTAGTGAGCTTTCCTCTGGCAATAAGCCATCTTTAATGATGATGCTAGAATATGAAAGTATGAGGTGAAATCTGAGTTGTTTAGAACAATAGAAGAGAGGAAATGTACTTATTTCTTCTAATTGTTGTGGTTCAGATACGTCCCAAAATTCTTTGATGCTTCTCCCTTAAAGAGGTTGTACTTACTACATTCCTTCTTCCATGGACAGGACCTTGTGGCTCACTTCTTACAAACAGAACATGGTATAAATGACAGTATCTAACTTCTAATACCAGATCATAAAAGACATTGTGACTTCCTCCTTGCTTTGTCTCTTGAATTACTTGCTCTAGGGGAAGCAGGCTGCCATGTCGTGAAGACACTCAAGAAGCACTATGGGGAGGCTCACATTTGAAGAACTGAGTTCTCTTTTGAGTGAGCCATTTTTGAAGTGGATCCTCCAACCCCAGTCAAATCTTTATATGCCTCCTGGCCCCACTGACAGCTTGACTATAAAGTCCTGAGAAACTGAGCTGAAACATAAGAGCTTGTCAAATGGCTCTGAAATAATTGCCAGACGTCAATTAGAATAGTTATATAGGTTGCATCCAGTCGTGAATGCCATTTGGATACATTATATGAGCCTAAAATGTCTTATTTGGGGAACAGTGGCTCCCCAAAAAGTATCATTTAGACTTTGGGATATCAGGGACCAATAAAATACAGATAATTTTAAATTAGGAACATAGGTCACCTATCTACCTTCCATTTTTCCTTTCCTTGTTATCCCTCCCTTCCTTTCCTCCCTCCTTCCTTCCTTTCTTCTTTTCTTTTGTACCAAGGAAGAGCATTAAAAATACAGAACAAGCCAGGTGTGGTGGCACACACTTGTAATCCCAGTACTTGGGAAGGCTGAGACAGGAGGATCGCTGGTTCAAGGCCAACCTCAGCTACTTAGTGAGGCCCTTCACAACTTACTGAGACCCTGTTTCAAAATAAATAATAAAATATAGGGCTGGGTGTAGCTAAGATATAGAATTCCCTTGAGTTCAATCCCCAGTACTGAAAAAAAAAAAAGAATAACATTTTTATCTATATCTTTGTTATTTCATACATTTTAATGACTCTCCTTCCTCCAAAATGGAAGAAGGATATGATTTCAGAACAGAGTGGTCCTTTAAACTGAATTAATTTAGTTCTTTTTATTTTTTATTTTTGAAGCAGAGTTTCCCTAAGTTGATGAGGCTGACCTCAAAGCTGAGATCCTCCTGTCTCAGCCTCCCAAATACTGGGATTACATGTATACACCACCATGCCTGGCTAGAGCTTAATTTTTATTATAATTAATGTAAATTAATTTAAAAATTAATGAGTTTTACAGTGACATTTCCATACATGCATATAGTGTGATTGGATCATGTCTACCCTCCCCTTTACCCTCTCTTGCCCTGCCCTTTCTCTCTTGCCCCTTGGCCCTTTTCCTTTCCTAATAGTCCCTAAGAAGCTAAATATTAAACATGAAAGGATCAAAACAGCATACTCATCTAAGGTGAGACACCACCATGAATATTCTCATTATCACTACCACATTTTCCCTAATACTAAAGTCTCAGAAAGCTGTGTCTCAGGAACAAGCGACAGTTCATTGAAATGTTTTCCAACCACAGTCAAAAGTGACTCTTCTCAACCTGAAATAGTGTATTCCTCTTCAATGTCCTCTGATCTACCACTTCTGCTCATCCAGTTTCACATTTTGGGGGTTGTTATTTGCAGCATTCCACATTCTGGTAGTAAATTCTTTAAAGAGTTATGTTGTTAGCCTGGCACAGTGGCACATGCCTGTAATCCTAGTACTTGGGAGGCTGAGGCAGGAGGATCACAGGTTTGAAGATAGCTTCAGCAATGTAACAAGACTCTCAGCAACCTAGTGAGACCCTGTTTCAAAATAAAATATGAAAAGGGCTGGGGTATAGCTTACAGGTAGAATGTCCCTGGTTCAATCCCCAATACCGCACACACACACAAAAGAGGTTGCGGGTTGTTTTAAAAAACAAATAGCAGCTCTTGGCCCAGGTGATCTCCCCTCACCTGCCTTCTCCCTCGAGCCCCTCACTTTACTAAATAAAACTCCTGCCTTTGTTCCTGACTGGCGAGTGTTGAAATTCTTTTCACCATGGAAGTCAAGGACCCACAAAAGGTATCGTGCTGACCACGACATAAATTGGCACCCAACCACAGAACTTAGGACAAATCAGCAGTGAAATACCCTCAAGCCCTCAGAAAGGACCTTTACAAGTTATGTCCCTTTATTGGTCCTATTTCCATGAGTGGTCAAGACCAGAGGAAAGGAGAGGGGGAACCAGTCAGCATGGGAAGGGGTCATCTCCACAATATTCCATTTATACACAGAACTAAATAGACAAGCACAGAGTCACTATTGTGGTTAGAAGTTGGCAGCATGAGATGGAGGAGGGACAGGCAGAAGAGCACAGTCTTCTTGCACTACTTCACCTCCTCTGGCATTGACTTTCCCACCGTCATGTCATTGAACACCCTGATGACGCCATCAGAGATAGTCACACCAGAGGCCATATTTCCAGAAGCGAAAGGAAGACAACAAGGAGAGCCAGAGAAAACAAGAGCCACCACAGCTGCTGCTGGGATCCAACTGAACCTATTTTTTCCTTTTTGATTGTGAGATAAAATTCTCATTTTCTTGGTCAGCATACTTTGCTTCAGTATACTCTTCCGTTTAATTTGCTGTTATCTAGGGTTAATATCTTGCATATTTATGCCTTTTGTTCCAGTACATCAGAGGATGATGGTTCAGCAGCCAACAAAAAGACCTGACCTCCCAATGTCTCCTTTAGGCTAGTCAGGATGAGACTCGGGTCCCTGGATAGGCAGGGCCAACTCCCCCTTGTCAGCTGGGAAGAAGCTACAGAAAATGAAACTTTTCCCTTTTACAACCTCTTAAGATTAAGGAACCAGAGTCTCAGTAGGGGGGAAATGATGAGGTAGAATAGAAGGAACAAAAATGTAGGCAGAAAAGAGACATATTGGAGCTGGGCACAGTAGTGCACGCTTGTAATCCCAGTACTTGGGAGGCTGAGGCAGAAGGATCCAAGCTCGGGGTCAACCTCAGTTACTTAATGAGGCTCTCTGCAACTTAGTGAGACCCTGTTTCAAAATAAAGAATACAAAATAGGACAAGGGGTATAGCTCGAAGGTAGAATGCCCCTGGGTTCAATACCCAATGCTGCCAAAAAAAAAAAAAAAAAGACAGATTGAGAAGGAAAAGGAAAAAATATAGTTTTAAGATATGGAGAGTTCATAATCTCTAATTCTACCCTATAAGGTGTGTCTGGTTTGAGACAGAAGCCTAAATGAGTCCATACCCTTAATCTCAATGGCCTCTCTCCCCACCTGAGATTCCTGAGATCCACGGAGAGGACAAAGGTCCAGACCTCAGCCAGTCACCACCCATCATTGCTAAGAAACCTGAGGAAGAGGAGGTCCAGACCTCTGCTGTGCCCACCCCTTCTTAGGAGTTCTATATAAGAACTGAAAAGGCTGTAAGGACTCTCCCTCAAGTCCCTTACTTTGATAAATAAAACTCCTGCCTTTGTCCCTGAAAACAAAACAAAAACAAATAGCAAAAACAATGAGGATAAACAAAACAAAAACAATGAGGATATTTGTTAGTTAGATAATAAGAAAGCTGAAAGTAGAGTACTATTTCAGTTAAATGAAATTAGCCAGGGCTCAGGGTTTTTTCATGTTTTTTGTTTTGTTATTTTTAGTATATTGACTGTTTTGGGGTAGCTTTTCTTATGGTTACAACAGGTTCATCCAACCTATCCTACATGATAATGTCTAGGAGAAGAAGCTAGGAACCAGTATTGGTAGACAGCCAACAAATTTCACTACAAAGGACTAAATAGAAGAGTTGCTGGTCATCAGAATTAAGAAATACAGCCAATTGGTTCATTTGGTTAGAAGCAAAGATCGTAGCAAATGTAGAAGGAAATTGCATCACCTAGGATGCTTTCAGCAGCAAGAAACAGAAAACCCAACTCAAAGTGGTGGCTTAAACCAGAAATTTATTAATTCATGTAACCGGAAGTTCAGAGTTAGAATGGACTTTTCCCAGAAGCTTCTAGTAATCTTTTTGACCTGTCTCATTGACCTAGATACCAGCCTGTATCTCTGAAATGCCATGGCTGTTTGGTTTAAGCATGAGTTCTCATGACAATTATAGGTAATCATTTTCTTGATTGTCACCCTTATCAGGGCCTGCCTTAGTTGCCAGAGATAATTCCTTAACCCATATGGCTGCTGCGTAATATAGGAGGGGTAGGATAGTTGTTGAAGAAATAACCTCATTTTTTACATAAAAATGGAAGTCAACATTAAGGAATAAAGAAGAAATTACAAAGTACAAACATGTAACAAGGCAATTCAGAACAGGGCTCTGGCTGGTGTGTTCCTTTTGGGCATGACCTGGCTGGCTTGCCCACATGAGAAACAGAGGCTTCAACAATCAATACCTAATATCTTTGACTTAATATTTCATCTGATGCAGTGGTCACCCTTAATTATAATTCAGCTCCCTTAAGTTGTTTTATGATCATTTCTCAAAACTTAAATTTCCTGCCAATATTCTAAAAATGGCAATGTAGGTAGTATTTTACAAGACTGAGAATTTTAAGAATTTCTTAAATTGTCAATAATATTTATAGAGTTCAGTGTAGATGTAGTTTTACACTGGTCCTTGTAATATTAAATATTTTACATCAAATAATTTCTACTTATACAGTCATTTTCAGCAAGCACATGATTATTAGGGGATGCATGCACATGTTACAATCATAGATATGGGAGCACATGTGGGGATCCTAGAATTTCATTTTACTCATGTTTGGGAATGTTTAATTTTTTTTTTAAATCAAGAAACTCGATCCAGCTGGGCGTGGTGGCGCATGCTTGTAATCCCAGCATTCGGGAGGCTGAGACCGGAGGATCCGGGTTCGAGGCCAGCCTCAGCTACATAGTGAGGCACTCCACAACTTAGCGAGACTCGGTTTCAAAATAAAGAATAAAAAATAGGGCTGGGGGTGTAGCTCGGAGGTAGAATGCCCCTGAGTTCAATCCCCAGTACCGCAAAAACAAAAAACAAAAAACAAAAAACAAAAAGAAACTCAATCTAAAAGACATTTTATTCTAAAAATATTTTCATTAACCTTATTGCTTTTGAAATAACTTTGGCATAACATTTACATTACAAAATTAAAGAGAAGAGAGTGTGCTTCTTGAGCAGCACGTGGGCCTCTATTGTGGTGGTTTTGTCTTTGTTTTCAGTGTCATTTTGATCCATTACGCCATTGATGAGAACTTTGGAGTCTTTTTCTAAAACACAAGTCTGATCATGTTGCACATCTGCTTAACCCTGTCACCAACCACTTACAGTCCTCAGGTTTAACAAACTCCTTAGTCCAGTCACAAGAACCATCACGAGGTACTCCCTCTTTCTTTCCATTCCTTTGATGACTCACCTCCCAGCTTCCAGTCCATACTCCAGCCACTCTGATGGACTATTTTCAAGTTCTCAAGTCTACCAAGCTCTTTGTGCTCCTCCATGAGCACCTTTTACACACTCTCTTCCTCCGTATTAACTCTTTTCTTTAGGATGCCCTTCTAGGATTATCTCCTCCAGTTCAGTTGCCCCTACTCTGTATATCTGTATGACCCACGCTAACTTGTGTCATTGCACTATTCACAGCATACTGTGTTGAAGATATCTATTTACTGATTCTTTTCCCCCACCAGCAGACCATGTTATCTTTGCCTTTGTGTCTCCAGAGCTCAATACAATACTTGGCAGCAGCAAATAGGTACTTACTAAATATTCGTTGGATGAATGAATTTAATTTTTTCTTACATTTGCTGGTAATTATAATAGCAATAATTTGTTAAACAGCTTTTACATGCAGGAATGCTTTACAGTTTTTATCTCATCTGATTGTAACAGTTGCCATATTATTAGTAGGAATCACTTTTTTCATTTTTAAAGATGAGAAAATAGGCTTAGAGTTCAGCAATTTATCTAAAATTAAGTGGCAGAGCTAGGATCAACTCTAAGTCTGTCAGGTTCCAACTCTTCTTTTTCCCCCTCTATACAAACACATTATGGAGATCTTCCCTAATACTCTAGATGGAAAAAATAGACTAGGGGTTCTGGTCTTATCAGGTGATGGCCTCCAGAATCGAGACCCATTGGCTCTGTTCAGTGTCTAAGGTGAGAGAGTTCCAGTCTCAATGTTATTCCAGGCAGATATTCGGGTAATAAGTAGTGCCCCAAGACAAACAGCACCATTTTCATGGCTTAGGGTCATCATCATCTTCAAAGAAGAGTCCTAGGCAGAACCTGGAGTCTAGGAAAGAGGATTCAGTCTTTTATTTATTTATTTATTTATTTATTTATTTATTTATTTATTTATTTATTGCAGTACTGGGGATTGAACCCAGGGACATTCTACCTCTAAGCTATACCCCCAGCCCTATTTTTTATTCTTTATTTTGAAACAGGGTCTCACTAAGTTGCGGAGTGCCTCACTAGGTAACTAAGGCTGGCCACGAACCCGGATCCTCCGGTCACAGCCTCTCGAATGCTGGGATTACAGGCGTGCGCAACCATGCTCAGCTGGATTCAGTCTTTTAGAGGATAATCCAGAGATAGCAATGCATCAACTACTTAGCCAGATAGACTGGGGCTCCATATAATTCTCCATCCGACAAGGAATTGAAATACTAAGTGAGGAACTGAGGTTGAAGCCCAGTGATAGAAACTTACATGTGGTGATAAATGATGGACCCTAATTGACATCTAAAATTGATATAGTCTATCTCCCTGGTGAATCAGTGAGTCAAGAGAGGAAAAATGGGCTGAATAGCTTCCTAGGTGAGGAATTGCTAAATTAGTGTTTAGGAAGAGAAAGCAGATTTCTTTGTCCTAACTTAATCCTTTCTGAATTAAGAAAAAAAGAATCTTTAGTTACAGTCTGTAATGATAAATAAAAGCTAAAGAATATGTTTTTTAAATATGATTATTTCTTTCTCCCATCAAAAGTATTTCTTCTTACTAAGAAGTCTATTCTTTTTTTTTTCTTCTTTTTTATTGGTGCATTGTAATCATACATCTTTGTTAGGTGCAAGCTGGTAAAGGCATACATGCACACATCTTTCATTTAACCCTTCCCCAATTCCTGCCCCACTCCCTCCCTTTCCCTCCTTCTCAAATTCAGTTTAGTGATTGACTTTGATATGTTTGTGAAAGTACATCATGTGCATTAGGGTGTCCCCCCCCATCACCTTCAGTTAAGTCAGCTTCATTGCTCATCTAAGGTTTCTCCTTCGTCTAGAGTCCCTCTTTTGTCCCACTTTCTTCCTAGCTTCTGCATATTAAGGAGAGCATATGATTTTTACTTTTTGTGACTGATTAATCTCACTTAGCATAATGTTTTTCATTTCCCTGCAAATGACATGATTTTGTTCTTCTTTATGGCTGAGCAAAATTCCATTGTGTACATATCCCATAGTTTTGTAATCCATTCATCTGTTGATGGACATCTTGGCTGGTTCTATAGTTTTGCAATTGAGAATTGTGTGGCTATAAACATAGATACACATGCATTGGTCTGATAGTTTGGTTTCCATTCGTTTGTGTAGATACCCAGAAGTGGTATTACTGGATCACATGGTAGGTTCATTCCTATTTGTCTGAGGATCCTCCATACTGTTTTCCAAAGTGGTTTCACTAATCGCAATCCCACCAACAACGTATTAGGGTTCCCACTTCTCCACACCCTCGCCAGCATTTGTTGTTTGTGACAGCACCTTAATAGCTGGATCTTGAGCAAGGCTCGGTCTGCTGGAGTCCTGCAAGGCAGTCGATTCCAAAAGAAGGAATGTGTGGCATATCCCACTTTGCATTATTATATTCTGGAAATTTGGGGTGCTTTGGGTTTTACTTTCATATTAATTATAAAGGAAAACTTCTTAGAAACATGTGGCCTGACAGATACAGATCTCTTAGCTGAAAAAAAGTGGTGACTCAAGACAACAAGCATTAGTCTAAAAACAGGCTTTGCAAGTTTATCTCCCCACTGCCTGGTCTCCCCGGAACCCGCTAACTACCTAAGATAAGAGAACACTGCTTAAAGGGGCAAAACAAAATTGTAAAGATTTTTAACTCATGGATAACCTTTGGAAAAACAAGTCTGTAAAAATTCCTGATCTATATGCCTCATTGTAAAAAAAAATAGTATAAAACACTGACTGACAAAAAATAAAACAGATGCGCTTCAACACTGCATTGGGTATGAGTGCATTCTCGCAACCTCACTTCAAGCTACACCTATCGAGGGACCCCTGACCCCACTGCCTCAAGGGCTGGCTCCCAACAGTTGTTTGTGTTTTTGATGATTGCCATTCTAATTGGGGTTAGGTGAAATCTCAAGTTAGTTTTAATTTGCATCTCTCTGAGTGCTAATGATGTTGAACATTCCCTCATACATTGATTGACTATTTGTATTTCTTCACTAAGAAGTCTATTATTTCATAGAAATAGTATAAAAGAGTCAAATTATCTTCTTTTGTTGTTACATTTTGCTGACTTATTTCAAAAGCCCTGCACATGAGTAGCATCTCCTTTTACTTAATCAGGTGGTACCTGGTTCCAAGTCTGCAGCCCTCTGCTTCCCTCAGCAAAATCCATTTGGTCCTAACTGGTTACCAGCTAGCTCAGCATACCCTGATGTTCAACCTAGACCTTGAACAGGAGAGATATAAGAGGCTGTAGTCTAATATGATGGTATTCAGCATCAAGTCACCTTTATTGCTAGTCCAGCTCTAAGTTCTGATAAGTCTTTGTCTTGTTCTATAAGACCTACGTATCCATCTGCTTGTGCTTAAGGTACTTAACTGGGTCTCTGCCTTGCTTCCTTGTGGCTGGTATCTGACTTGAGATCCTCAACAGTCCTACTTAGTTATTATCATTTTATGCTATCAACAATTCCCAGGGACTGGAGTCTGTCCCTGCATACCAGCCAGGTGGCTAGTGTTCCTTTACCTGCTGATGAGCATCCCTGATGCTGACTCTCTGCCCATTTGAACTTCCAAATTGCTTTCCTCTGGATTCCACATATTTTCTTTTTTGTGGGGCATCCCATTCTAAGAACCCATGACATCAGCTGTTTAACCGTATTTATTGCCACACAATTTAGGTATTGGGTAACTCTATACTTTCCCCCAGCACCTTGATCAAAGACTATCTACTCTCATTCTCCCATCAAGTACTTTGTTTAAGGGAGTGGGGACTAGTCTTAGGTGCTGGTGTCTCAGAGCAACTCCATCATGAAGTATTCAACCCAACCATGTATCTAGACTTTGTCTTTAGTTAAGAGAGTTTCCTAAACTTCTAGCACTTGATAGAAGTGAAGTAATCTAGAAATTTTGAGGTTAAATATTACTTTAGGCCAGGCATGGTGGTTCACACCTGTAATCCCAGTACTTGGGAGACTGAAACAGGATTGCATGTTCAAGGCCAGCCTCAACAACTTAGCAAGGCCCTCCGCAACTTAGTGAGACCCTATTTCAAAATAAAAAATAAAAAAGAGCTGGAGGTATAGCTCAGAGATAGAACATCCCTGGGTTCTATCCCAAGTACCAAAAACAAAACAATAACAGCAGCAAAAAGAACCCCCTCCAAAACAAAACAAAACAAAAACAACATTACTTTAGGTTAGAAATGTTGTGCAGTGGGAGCATGAGTAGAGTAACAATATGCATGTTAATTCAAGTTAAAGTATTTTAACTTGGAACTCTTTGTGGAATACTTCAGTCACTTCCAAACATTGATATCTTGGGACTTGATGTAATCCTACTCACATATGTTTCACATTATACAGTTTAAAGGGTAGGAAGAGTAACTATTTTCTTGAAATGAGAAACATAACTCAGAAGAATAAATTTCTAAACACATGAAAATTAATTTGAATACTCTGTGGAGACAGGAAGAGTTTCTTTATTAATTTCAGTACTCTTCAAGAGTGAACTTGAAAGCTCAACTATTGTTTCTTGATATAAAACAGTGTAACAGCCCCCAGCCTCATTTCCTTTGCCTTTGCCATCTCAGGTTCCCATGCATTCAGGATCTCTGTGGTAGGCTGGTACCACCAGGATTCCAAAGCCAGTCCAGCTTGGAGGCTGGATATGCTACAGAACCCTCAGCTCAGGCTGACCCCTCATTCCCTAACCCTTAGGTTGATAGGAATTGAGTGATTCGGCCAAAAAACATCTGTGTCAGGTTCTGAGCCAGGTGTGGGACAGAAGCAGATCTAGGCTTTGTATGGCCTTGCTAAGAAAAAAACTTAATTACAGACCAAACTGGTTATGAAAGTGAATAGAGAAAACTGAAAATTTTGTTTTTAAAAGTTGACAAATAAGCCTGGCATGGTGGCGCATGCTTGCAACCCCAGTACTTGGGAGGCTGAGAAGGAGGATTACGGGTTCAAAGACAGTCTCAGCGAGTAGTGAGACTCTTATCAACCTAACGAGACCCTGTTTCCAAATAAAAATAAAATAGGGCTGGGGAGGTAGAATAGCTCAGAGGTAGAATGCCCCTGGGTTTAATTTCCAGTATCACACACACACACACACACACACACACACACACACACAAGTAAATAAATAAAAATAGATATTGACAAAACACTCAATTTATAAAATCCAGGAAAATGACATATTTTTACTAACTAATGGTCTGATATACCTCTATAATGTTTTCTCTTTATTTTTGTCTAATCATTTCTTGATCATATTTCCATATAAAAATAGTTTTATAAATATCTTCCTATAGAAGTAAAATAGAGAAGAGTCTTCCAACATAACTAATCAATAAGTTTTTTATTGAGAGTTTGGAAAAGTTTATTTCAGTTTCATCACTCATTATTAATAATGTCATAGCTGAGCAGGGTAGTGCATTGTAATACCAGTATTTGGAAGGCTGAGACAGAAGAGATTGTAGGTTTGAGACCAGACTCAGCAATATAGCAAGACTCTCAACAACCTAAGGAAACCCTGTTTAAAAATTTTTTTGTGTGAATTGTGCAGCTATAAACATAGATACACATTCGTCAGTCTGATAGTTTGGTTTCCGTTCTTTTGGGTAGATACCCAGAAGTAGTATTGCTGGATCATATGGTAGGATCATTCCCATTCATCTGAGGATCCTCCATATTGTTCTCCAAAGTGGTTGCACTAATTTGCAATCCCATCAACAATGTGTTAGGGTTCCCATTTCTCCACACCCTCGCCAGCATTTGGTGTTGTTTGTGTTCTTGATAGTTGCCATTCTGATTGGAGTTAGGTGAAATCTCAAGGTAGTTTTGATTTGCAGCTCTCTGATTGCTAATGATGTAGATCATTTCCTCATACATTTATTGGCCATTTGTATTTATTCTTTTGTGAGGTGTCTATTTAGATCCTTTTCCCATTTTTGATTGGGTCATTTGTTTTCTTATCTGTGATTTTCTTGAGTTCTCTGTATATCCTAGATATTAGATTTCTATCAGAAGAGTAGATGGCAAAAATTTTCTCCCACTCTGTGGGCTCTCTATTGAGGTTCTTGATAGTTTCCTTTGCTGTACAGAAGCTCTTCAGTTTAATGCAATCCCATGTATTGATCTATGTTTATAGCTGTACAATTCACAATTGCCAAACTATGGAAACAGCCAAGATGTTCATCGACAGATGAATGGATTACAAAACTATGGGATATGTACACAATGGAATTTTACTTAGCCATAAAGAAGAACAAAATCATGGTATTTGCAGGGAAATGGATGCAACTGGAAAACATTATGTTAAGTGAGATTAGTCAGTCACAAAGAGTAAAAAAGCATATGTTCTTCCTAATATGTGGATGCTAGGGAGAAGATGGGGCATAAGAGGGACTCCAGATGAAAAAGGAGAAATCCTAGATAAGCAAAGAAGTTCACTTAACTGAAGGGGATGGATGGGGGAAGGGGAGATACCCTAATGCCCATGATGTACTTTCACAAATATATCAAAGTCAATCACTAAACTGAACTTGAGAAGGAGGGAGGTCGAGGGAGTGGGGTGGGAATTGGGGAAAGGGTTAAATGAGAATTGTGTGCATTTATGCCTTTATAATCTTGTACCTAACAAAGATGTATGATTACAATGCACCAATTAATATAAAAAAATTTAAAAAATTTTTTTGAGGTACCGGGGATTGAACTCAGAGGCATTCTACCTCTGAGCTACACTCGCAGCCCTATTTTTTATTGGTTTTTTTTTTTTTTTTTTTTTGCGGTACTGGGGATGGAACCTGGGGGCATTCTACCTCCAAGCTACAGCCCCAGCCCTATTTTTCATCCTTTATTTGAAACAGGGACTCACTAAGTTGTGGAGAGCCTCACTAAACAGCTGAGGCTGGCCTCGAACCCGGATCCTCCAGTCTCAGCCTCCCAAATGCTGGGATTATAAGCATGCACCACCATGCCTGCTCTATTTTTTTTATTCTTTATTTTGAAACAGGGTCTCGCTAAGTTGCGGAATGCTTCACTAAGTAGCTGAGACTGGCCACAAACCTGGATCTTCCAGTCTCAACTTTCCAAGTACTGTGATTACAAGCGTGCACCATCGGGCCCAGCCAAAAAAAAATTTTTTAAAGGACTAGGGGTGTAGCTCATAGGTAGAAAGCCCCGGTTTCAATCTCCAGTACCTAATAATAATAATAATAATAATAATAATAATAATAATAATAATGATAATAATGTTTTAACTTTTTATGATTTGAGAAAACCTCTATCAAGTTTCTTTTGAGTTTAACCAGTAATATTATAAGATTTGAGGAATTTAAAATCATCATCAGAATTGTCATTGGTGTCATCATTATAGTAGTGTATTATAAGTTTTGTTTTGTTTTGTTTGTGGTATTAGGAATTGAACCCAGGGGCATTCTATGTCTGAGTCACACCCTCAGCCCTATTTTATTTTATTTATTTATTTTTATTTTGAAACAGGGTCTCACTAAGTTGCAAAAGTCCTCTCTAAGTTGCTGAGGCTGGCTTAGAACCCGAGATCTTCCTGTTTCAGCCTCCCAAGTACTAGGATGACAGGTGTGTGCCACTATACCCAGCTATTATAAGTTTTATATCATCTTTTTTGATTATTAAATATCAAATGAACAAGCAATTTTAATCTTTTATCAATGTATTCATAATATTTTGTGATACATAAAACATGACACAGTCAACTTGTGCTGGCAGTTTATAATACTGTTAAGGGTTGTTCCTGACAAATACAGAAATCATTATGATTATTTTATTTTACTTGATCCTCATTTAAAACATGGAAAAGTGTATCAGGTTCATTCTGTGCAGAAGAGAGCTATTTTGTTTACCATTGAAGAGAACTAAATTTTCCACTTTTAATTGCAGTATACACATCTAATAACCAGCCTCATTTCTGGTTCCATTCATTTCAAACTTAGCCTCTCTTCCACTATTCATTTACTTCTGCGCTACCCACCTCTGGCCACTTCAACTTTGTGTTATAACTCATTCAATGTCATGGATGAGTTGGGGGCATTCTTAGGAGCCATTCCTACACTGAGACGGCTAGTGAAAACTTATTTATAGTCAGAAATGACTGCAAACCACACGAATATTCCCACTAAACCCAAACTAGATGTATGTCCAACTCAATGGTTTCTGAGCTGAATCTACTTGCAGCTACTCCCACACTATGCCATGAGGGGAAGTGTTAGAAGCTCTAGTGGGGGTGTTTTACCTGGCTTATCACTGCACTTGAAATATCTTACTTTTGCAAATTTTAAAAATGCCTTTGACTATGTGAATACATGTCTAGGGCCCTCCTAATTTTATACAGGTGAAGGGCACCAAAGCTGAAACTCCATTATCTTCACAAGAAACTTTTTTCCATCACTAGAGATAAAACTGTAAAATAGATATGGTCTCTGCTCTCTGCTTGCCCCAACTTTTTCTGGGGGCAAGAGGTACAGTACATGAGGCAAAGCATACAAGGAAATAGGCCTCCATATTTGTGATTCATCCTGGCATCTACCCTAATATAGGACAGTGTCCCAATGCCAACATCTGGACTCCTTTAACAGGCTCCAAATTGGCATTTACTTTCCTTTCCACTGCATACTCTCCTCTGCCCACCTTGTACTTTTTTGTTTTTGTTGTTTTTTCTTTTTGTCTTTGTTTTGTTGTTTATGAGGATCTGTGTTTAAGGTCTGAATGGTCAGAATTATAAGCATACTCTACAGACAGATATGTATGATATTGAAGTCTGGCAATGCCAGGAGAAGAAGGCAATATGGTTATATATTTAAAAAAAAAAGAAGAAGCTGGGCATGGTGGCACATGCTTGTAATCCCGGCATTTGGGAGGCTGAGACCCGAGGATCCGGGTTCGCAGCCAGCCTCAGCTACCTAGTGAGGCACTCTGCAACTTAGTGAGACCCTGTTTCAAAATAAAGATAAAAAATAGGGCTGGGGGTATATCTCAGAGGCAGAATGCCCCTGAGTTCAATCCCCAGTACCGCAAAAAACAAACAACAACAACAACAACAAAAAAGAAACAGGATTTGAAATGTGAGAGCAGCCAAGGTGGATAGAATTTGTACACACCTAATCCTAGTTTTTGAAACCACTTGCAAAGTTGATGCAATAGTTTCTCTCTTTCTCTCTCTCTCTCTGTTGCACAAACTGATCTATGGCAGTTTATTTCTCTTAGTGAAAATAAATGTGTTTCTTAGGTAATATTCCTATTTATTATAATGAATAATGGTGCGTGGGAATAAAATAGAACTAGATCTGTCCTTAAATGAGTTCTGAAAGAAGCCCCCAAACTGTGCTCCAGGTTGTGACTGCAGTTTTCACAGGCCTCCCACTACTGCTAAGTCTGTAAGTATTGAACCATATGTTTCTCTCAAGTGTAAAAATATGAAGTTGGAATTTTTTACTAAGGAAAATTCTCCTGTTTCCCATTATGTCTGTTGATCAGATTCCTTAATGGAAAAGTACACTGGCTAATGCCCTAGGATTCATACTCATGGATGTCATATTCCTCATTTTTTTTATAGCACTTGACTGTACTAGAACATCATGATCTGGAGAATTAAACTATTTGTTTGCACATGTATCTTGAGGAGCTGTGTGGTTATTCTAGCTATAAAATGTTGCAACATACAATTGCAGATGTGCTAGATACCTTCTGTGTAAGGGTAAAAGAAAAAGAAATAAATTATATTGACCTCAATTTTACTAATAACATTGACTTAATATTTTGGTTCCATAGTTTAGTAATTATTTATATTTATTATCTTTTAATTTACAGGGGTTGGATTATAGTCCTCAAATTTACCTCCGATTTTTGACAATTCTGTTCTGATGTTAGTTTGTTATAAATATATCTTCTAAAGTAATCTGTTTTGAAATATCCAATAAATATAAGCAACATTTGCTTTTTCACAATTTCACTGTTTTTAATTAATAATGCCCTTCAGCTGGATGCAGTGGTCCACGCCTGTAATCCCCAGTACTTGAGAGACTAATACAGATAGGTTTGAAATCAGCCTCAGTAACTTAGTGAGACCCTGTTTTGAAATAAAACAAACAAAAAAAAAGGACTGGGGATGTAGCTTTGAGGTAGAATGCCCCTGGAGTCAATGCCCCCCCCCCACAAAAAAATTGCCATTAAGTATTTTAAAGTTAAAATTACTTTGGTATAAGATAAAATAAATCTTTCCCGGTGAATGCATATTTCATCAGTCTGTTTTCCCGCTTTACTTGCTTAAACATGCTTGCTTATGGTCTAGGAATCTAGTTGACCCTGGGCAAAAGTACAACAAAAGGTAATATTTGTCTTAGATGCTTGTCTCTTCTTTCCTGAAGGCACCCTTCCCCAAAGGAACCTATCTCAGGGGTTTTCTACATTTTTCCTTTCAGTTCTCAATACCTTATTCTGAGAGATCTTGTGAACCATAATGTCTTAAAACTGCCTGTTCTGTGTTTATATTTCTTATAATTCTGGGCTATGCTAGTTCATGTAATTTAAAAATGTCAATGCATATACTCATAGTGGAGGATCAGAATAATCATGGATCAGGGAATATGAGACTCTACTAGAAGTGGTGCCCCTAGCTATATTGCTTTGATCATTCATTCACTTGATATATATTTATTTAATGCCTATTGTGTGCCAGAAATGTTCAAGGCATTTGGAATATAGCAAGTAACAAAACATAAAATCCTCTATGCTTGTAGTGCTTACATTTGTACAATTTTTTTTTTTTTTTTTTTTTTTTTTTTTGCGGTACTGGGGATTGAACTCAGGGAAATTCTACCTCCGAGCTATACCCCCAGCCCTATTTTTTATTCTTTATTTTGAAACAGGGTCTCACTAAGTTGCGGAGTGCCTCACTAGGTAGCTGAGGCTGGCCGCGAACCTGGATCCTCCGGTCTCAGCCTCCCGAATGCTGGGATTACAAGCGTGTGCCACCACGCCTGGCTACATTTGTACAATTTTATATCTCTTGAGAATATGAATCCTTTTCATTTTAAAGTTATAACATCACTGCATACAGTTTGGGGGTATTTGAGGGGGATGTTTTGTTTTGTTGCAATCTGTCTCCATTGATTATGCTCTATGTCCTGTCTATATTACTTGCTGAAACACATTTGTGTCTTGGATGTTGCCATTTAAGTAGCCAGTCATTTATATGGAAAACAAAGTGAGAAACTGACACTTAAAGGTCACTGTTTTCATGGAGGAAAGGACTTAGTTCAGAATTTAATGAGGCTGTGTTCAATACATATATGGCACTGGCAGTATCATGAGCAAATCCGAGGCATTACTCCAAGACTCCAGTAGCTTTGGGTTAAACTGGTTACTTAGGTTCCCTCTTCAAAACTGCATAGAGTCATTCTCCTGAAGACATTCCATAATGGGACTTTTTAAATCCAAATATTTCTTTTTCTTTTATTTATTTATTTATTATTATTTTTATTTATTTGCCATGCTGGAGACTGAACCCAGGGCCTCGTGTTTGGGTTTCACTCTACCACTGAACCACAGCCCTTTATTTTCCTTCCTTTTCTTATTAATTGAATGTCACATAGAGAAAGAAAATGAAATACGTACACAGACATTTTGAATAAGAAATTCATCTTTGGAGAGAGGGGCTGGAAAGGAGCCTCTTTGTTAACTGCACTGACCTGGCTTTAGTTAAATCTTCATAAATCTTTAAAGGATTGAACCTAGGGGCATTCTGCCTCTGAGCTACACCCCCAGCCCTATTTTTTTAATTCTCTATTTTGAAACAGCCCTCACTAAGTAGCTGAGACTGGCTGCGAACCTGGGATCCTCCTGTCTCAGCCTCCCAAGTACTGGCATTACAAGGGTGCGCCACCACGCCTGACTAATATATTCTTTTTTAATGTCTTTTTGTTGTTGTTGTTGTTGTTGTTAAATGATCACATAAAAGTGTGGTGTTAAGCAAATCAAGTTTTCTAGGTGACCTAATCTAAATTTGTAAGGCTCAGATTAGAGGACATAAAGTGAGTGTAAGAAGATTCTAGTGAGCCGGGCGTGGTGGCACAGGCTTGTAATCCCAGCATTTGGGAGGCTGAGACTGGAGGATCCAGGTTCGCAGCCAGCCTCGGCTGCATAGTGAAGCTCTTCGCAACTTAGTGAGACCCTGTTTCAAAATAAAGAATAAAAAACAAACAAAAAAAAAATAGGGCTGGGGCTGTAGCTTGGAAGTAAAATGCCCCCAGGTTCCATCCCCAGTACCGCAAAAAAAAAAAAAAAAAAAAAAAAAAAAAAGATTCTAGTGGTTCTTTTGCTTCTGTTAAGTTGCAAAGTACATTTGAGGATGCCTAATTTTCAGCTATATAACAATAAAATATAGAGTAGGATAAGGAGAGCAGAAGGATATGATAAGTGTTTCCTAAAATATAGCACTCGTGGCAAAAATATGTGTAGGAGTGTTATATTGAGAACTTTTAAAATATTAAAATAGAAAAGTAACTGTGTATAATATATTTATGGATTCTTAATTTCTAAATAACGATTTAGTATCCCTTCAAAATACTGGCTAAAAAAAAATAAAATGACACTCTACTTTTATTCAATAATGAATGAGCTCAGCTCTCCACACCAGAGATAGGGAAAAGCAGTGAGTGGGAACTGCTAAGTAGCCAGCCTATGTGTGTACAAAAGGAGCAGAGCAGGAGCAGGGAGGAAGGAGGAATAACGCTTCTGCTGTGAAAAGAAGCTGGGAACTAAAAAACAGTTTTCTTCTGCTCTGTGCCTATGGAACACATTTTCACTAGCTTAAACTAGGAAAAATAAGAATATACTTAGGTATTCCTTCTACGGATGAGAAAGAAAGAACTCAGTGAAATGAGAGAGCAAATCTGATGGAGAATAGATTTTTAAGAAATATGTTTAAATGTAAAGGAGATAGTCTTATTTATTTAGCAATAGTGTTCATTTACTGAACCCTCATACAGTAAGCACAGCTGAACTCTTCATATACATTATCTCAATCATTACAACTTTGTGAGGTAGTATAATTATATTTTAAGGTCTGTATTAAGAAATTGAGGTATTCTGAAGCTAAGAAACCCACCCAAAGTATCAAAGTTCACACCCAAGCTTGTCAATTTTAAAGCCTATGTCCAGCCTGGCATGGTGGCATATGCTTGTAATTCCAGTTACTTGGGAGGCTGAGACAGGAGGATCACAGGTTCGCGGCCACCCTCAGCTACTTAGTGAGACCCTGTTTCAAAATAAAGAATAAAATAGGGTTGGGGGGTATAGCCCAGAGATAGAATGCTCTTAGGTTCAATCCCCAGTATCATAAATAAATAAATAAATAAATAAATAAATAAATAAATAAATAAATAAATAAATAAATATAAAGCCTATGTCCTAAATACAACATATTCCTTGTATAGTATCAATACTGTGCTTTGCTTTCAAATACAATTGTATACATAGTTTATAATTTTCAATTTATAAGAATATAATAATCTGTAAACATCTCTGCTAAAATTTGTGTTGGATAACTGGGCCTAAATTTTGAGTTGTTTCTTCACTGTCTTTCCTTATTGCAGCAAGATTTATAAGGGTTTCCCTTTAGAAACTGCATTTTTTCCCCCGTATGGTATCGTCCCCGCGCCGGACACTCAACCGTGAGGCTCCAATGGAGATGATAACCATATGTTGCTGGTTCAAGCTTCTCTTTATTATACCTCTCTCTCTCTGTATCTCTCTCTCTCTGGGATCGAGGAGGTTACCCAAGCAGTAATAGTAACAGTGACAGTGACAGTAACAGTAATCGTTCTCTTAACCCTGACAGTAACCGTCTCTCTGGCCGCAATCATCTCTCTCACCCCACTCTCGTTCTCCATAGCCGTTCCTCGCAATAGTAGTCGTTCATACAACCATCATTCTCACTGACCATTCTCTCCACCGACCATCATCTCCTAGGGTGAGAGGTGGAGGCTCTTAAAGCCACACAGGGCTCCAGCCACGAGCCGGGCGTGCAGGTGCATGCGCTCTAGCGTGGCGCAGCCCTAGGATGTTACCACCTGCAGCGCTCCTGGCACTCTGCCAGGCGCCACCTTGAGGCAAGGTCTAGCCGGGCCCAGCTAAGACCCCAACAGTATGGCACTGGGGATTGAATCCAGGGGCATTCTACCTCTGAGTTACATCCCCAGGCCTATTTTTTTTTTTTTTTTGAAAAAGGGTCTTACTAAATTGCTGAGGGCCTTGCTAAGTTATTGAGGCTGGCCTCAAACCTGAGATCCTCTTGTCTCAGCCTTTCAAATCCTGAGATTACAAGTGTGTGCCACTATGCCTGGCTGAAATTGCATATTTAAAAAAATGTAATAGTCCAAAAAAAATTTTTTTTTTTTTTTTTTTCAGTACTGGCCATTGAACCCAGGAGCATTCTACCTCTGAGCTACACCTCCAGTCCTATTTTCTATTCTTTATTTTGAAACAGAGTCTCACTCACTAAACTGCGGTGTGCCTCACTAAAGTAGCTGAGGCTGGCCACAAACCCAGATCCTCTGGTCTCAGCCTCTCAAGTACTGGGATTACAAACGCCCGGCTTAATAGTCCAAATTTTTAAGAAATCATCTTTGAAGAGTTATTTCACATGTTGATCACTTACATTTTTAATCTTTACTGTTAGCATTATGAAAAGAGTGAGAAAATTTTGGACCGACATTTTCATATCTAAATTCTGCTATTAAATACAGACATCATCATTATTTCAAAAATTTCCTATGCCAGCCAACCTAAGACAAGATTATTTAGTCTTGGGCCAAAGCTTGTCTGTGGGACCCCCTCTGTCTTCCTTTGCCTGCCCTTTTAACTGCTTCATAAATCCTGTCCTGTGACATTCTAGCTGATTCCAGCTGCTCAGAGGAGCACTGAACATAAGGGCCACTCTGTTATGGCTCTTCCCTACTTGGCCTCATTAAAACTCCTTTGTCCATTCATTCAATGAATATTTATTGAGCACATACTATGTCTTAAGTACAAGGTTTGATGCTGGATATACAAGGATACAAGGACAAAGGAAAAAGACATGGTCACCACCCTCAGAGAGTTAATGGTGTAGAGGTGAGTAAGTTACCAATCCAATATGTAAACAAAAAACAATACTGTAAGTGTAATATGGTGTTGGGGATTTGGTACTGGAATTTAGCCTAGTCAGCCAAACGTTTTTTCCCCTGACTTTATGATGGTATTGTCACTGGCACGTAGGGTCCCAAGGAGGATTTCAAAGGGCAGTAGATTTCAACACAGGTGAAGGCAAGAAGTTTAAGGAGGAATCAAAGTAAGGCACAGATTTTTTTCATAAAGAAAAAGCAAGGTGTACACACTCTGAGAAACAGTCTAGAGTGCGGGCATTGGAGAAGAATGTACTGGCTTCACCTTAGCATGGCATATTTATATATGTAAAATCTATAGTATCTCTATACGTGATCTAAGAGGTGTTTTTAGTTCTCCTTTGTGTTGGTGACTTGACATGTTAACCATTATCTAGTTAGTAAAGATTGTTTTCTTTGCTTTTTGGTGAAAAATACTGCTGGTGGTTGCTCTGATTTGTGAGTTTAAATGGTACTACATTGGTGTAACATTGAGGGTTTTATCATGAGTATGACATATGAATGGAATATTCAGATCTTAAAAATATAAATTCCAAGCCGGGCGTGGTGGCGCACGCTTGTAATCCCAGCATTCGGGAGGCTGAGACCAGAGGATCCGGGTTCGAGGCCAGCCTCAGCTATCTAGTGAGGCACTCCACAACTTAGTGAGACTCGGTTTCAAAATAAAGAATAAAAAATAGGGCTGGGAGTATAGCTCAGAGGTAGAATGCCCCTGAGTTCAATCCCCAGTACCGAAAAATCCCCAGTACCAGAAAAATCTATTTGCTGAATGAAAGCATTCTCAGACCTACTTTTTCTTTAGGCCCAGGATCTGCACATAAAGCCTGGTAATTGACTTAAGAATGTTGTTTGTAGCTGAGAGTGGTGGTACACGCCTGTTATCCCAGTACTTGGAAGGCTGAGACAGGAGAATCAAGTTGGAGACCAGCGTTGGCAACTTATTGCAACTATCAACAACCTAGCAGATCTTGTTTCAAAACAAAAAATAAAAAGGGCTGGGGTGTTACTCAGAGATAGAACACCCCTGAGTTCAATCCCCAGTAACACACACACATACATACACACACACACACACACACACACACACACACACACACACACAGTGTTGTTTGTGATCAAAGTATGTAGAAGTCATGTTAAAGTGGAATTTAAAATTGAATCATGCCGGGCGTGGTGGCGCACGCTTGTAATCCCAGCATTTGGGAGGCTGAGACCGGAGGATCTGGGTTCGCGGCCAGCCTCAGCTACCTAGTGAGGCACTCCGCAACTTAGTGAGACTCGGTTTCAAAATAAAGAATAAAAAAAAATAGGGCTGGGGGTATAGCTCCGAGGTAGAATGCCCCTGAGTTCAATCCCCAGTACTGCAAAAAAAAAATAAATAAATAAAATAAAATTGAATCATGGCCACTCTTGTTCCATATGTCTCCTTTCTTATGTCTTCTACTCTACCTCATTACAAACAAATAAATATGTATATATTTAAGTTATACAGCATGATATTTTGATATAAATATACACTGTAAAGTAATTACCATAATTGAGCTAACATATTCATTGCCTCACCTAGTTTAGTGTGTGTGTGTGTGTGTGTGTTAGTGTGTGTGTGTGTGTGTGTGTGAGTGTGTGTGTGTATGGTAAGAACACTTGAGAGCTACTTTCTCAGCAAATTACAATACATTATTGTTGACTTTAGTTGCCATGCTGCACATCTCAAGAACTTATTCATCTTATAACTGAAAGTTTATACTCTTTGACAAACAGCTCCCTTTTCCCTCCCCTCCCCTGCTTCTGGTAATCTCTTACCAGAGTTTCATTTCTTTTTAGATACCACATATAAGTGAGATCATGCAATATTTTTGGTTGTTTTGTGTCTGGCTTATTTCATAGCATCCTCTGGGTTCATCTATGTTGTCTCAAATGAAAGAATTTTCTTCTTTTTTTAAAAAAAGAATGAATAATATTCAGCTGGGCATAGTGGCACATGCTTTTAATCCCAGTACTTGGGAGGCTGAGACAGGAGGGTTGCAGGTTCAAGGACAGACTCAGAAAATAAGACTTTTATCAACCTAATAAGACCCTGTTTCAAAACAAAAATAAAGTAGGGCTGGGGGTGTAGCTCTGAGGTAGAATGCTTCTGGGCTCAATTCCCAGTACCACACACACACATGCAAAAAAAATTCCATTATGTTTTTATATATGTTACATTATATCTTATAAGCTAACATTTATGCTTATTTTCTTTTTGTTATTATAATTAATACAAATTAATTGTAAAAAATTAATGGGTTTCACTGTGACATTAACATACACACAGATATCATGCCTTGGTCGTGTTCGCCTTCCCTGCTTCCCTCTCTTTCCTCCTCTTTCTTCCTTCATCCCCAGAGCCCCTTCACCTTTCCTGATGGTTCATCTTC
>PVLC010022310.1:0-26898 GCA_004027655.1 Graphiurus murinus | reverse complement strand
CTGGCCGCGAACCCGGATCCTCTGGTCTCAGCCTCCCGAATGCTGGGATTACAAGTGTGTGCCAGCCGGGCGTGATGGCGCACGCTTGTAATCCCAGCATTCGGGAGGCTGAGACCGGAGGATCCGGGTTCGCGGTCAGCCTCAGCTACCTAGTGAGGCACCCCGCAACTTAGTGAGACTCGGTTTCAAAATAAAGAATAAAAAATAGGGCTGGGAGTATAGCTCGGAGGTAGAATGCCCCTGAGTTCAATTCCCAGTACCGCCAAAAAAACAAAAAAAAAAACAAAAAACAAAAAAAAACAAGTGTGTGCCACCACGCCCGGCTCTATTTTATTTTTTTATTTTGAAACAGGGTCTCACTAAGTTGCACAGGGCCTCACTAGTGAGGCTGTTCATGAACCGGGATCCTCCGGTCTCAGTCTCCTCATACTGGGATTACAAGTGTGCACCACCACACCTGGCTCAAATCCAGTACTACCTCTGAGCTAACCCTCTGTGCTAAACCCTTTTTAGCTTCTGTTTTATTTTTATTTTTGTGTTGCTGGGGATTGAACCCAGGGGCGTTCTACCTCTGAGCTACACCCCCAGCCCTTTTTATTTTTTGTTTTGAAACAGGGTTTCACTAGGTTATTGAGAGTTTTACTACTTGCTGAGGTTGATCTTGAACCTGTGTTCCTCTTTGTCTCAACCTTCCAAGTACTGGGATTACAGGTGTGCACCACTACACCATCTTAGACCTTGTTTCAAAATAAACAATAAAAGCCGGGCATGATGGCGCACGCTTGTAATCCCAGTACTTGGGAGGCTGAGATAGAAGGATTGCAGGTTCATGGCCAGCCTCAGCTACTTAGTGAGGCCCTCCCCAACTTAGTGAGACCCTGTTTCAAAATGAAAAATAAAAAATAGGGCTGGGGGTGTAGTCTGGAATGCCCCGGGTTCAATCCCTGGTACTTAAAAAAAAAAGTGGGGGGCCGGGCATGGTGGCCCATGTTTGTAATCCCAGCATTTGGGAGGCTGAGACCAGATGATCTGGGTTCGAGGCCAGCCTCAGCTACCTAGTGGGGCACTCCACAACTTAGTGAGACCCTGTTTCAAAATAAAGAATACAAAATAGGGCTGCTGGGGGTATAGCTCGGAGGTAGAATGCCCCTGAGTTCAATCTCTAGTACCGCCAAAAAAAAAAAAAAAAAAAAAAAAAAGTGGGGAGAACAGTAGCTACCTCACTGGGTCACGGCTGGGATCAATATATACACAGCGAGTGCTTACTGTGTGCCAAGTGCCGGGGTCACACCACTGAACAAAACGAAGTCCTTTCCCCTGCGTTGTTTGGTGGAGGAAGGCAGATGCCAATTCCATAAATATTTAACACAGCAGATGGCGGTAGCTCGATGAAGATGATAAGACACTGTGGGGCAGATAGAGTGTCAGCGTGGAGGGTCTAACACTGGAGTCGGAAGGTCTCTGATGACTCTTTTTTTTTGGTACTGGGGATGGAACCCAGGGGCATTCTACCTCCAGCTACACCCTGGCCTCTACCTCTTTTTTTTTAAACAAGGTCTCACTAAGTTTCAGTGGGTCTTGAACCTGCAATCCTCCTGCCTCAGCCTCCCAAGAACTGGGATTAGAGGCATGTACATGCTCAACTAAAATGACATTTATTCATTTACTTATTTAATGTTTGGTACTGAGGCAAGAGCGTGTCTGGGGTTCAAGGAAAGGCACAGAGGCCAGTGTGGCTGGAGAGACCGGGGAGGGGGGCGGGGGGGGGGCGGTAGAGGAAGGGGTGACATCAGAGCGGTGGTTAGGCACAAGCCAGGTAGGGCCTGGAAGCCCACTGCAAGGACTTTATTGTTTACTCTGAGTGAGATGGGAGCCACTGGAGGATTATGAGAGGAGGTCGCCTGACTAAAAGGACCCCTCTGGCTGCCACGTAGAGAGTAGACTGCAGGGGGACCTGGCAGCAAGGGCACCAGTTACAAGGTAGACCGCCCCAGTACAGAAAAAAAAGAGCAAACTCAATTTGTGTGTGTGTGTGTGTGTGTGTGTGTGTGTGTGTGTGTGTGTGTGGTACTCGGGGGGGAACCCAGGGACATTCTACCTCCGAGCTACGTCCTCAGCCCTATTTTTTTATTCTGTATTTTGAAACAGGGTCTTACTAAATTGTGGAGGGCCTCACTAAATAGCAGAGGCTGGTCGCGAAACTGGGATCCTCCAGTCTCAGCCTCCTGAGTACTGGGATTACAAGCGTGCGCCACCAATGCCTGGCATTCCCTATTATGTTTTATTTATTTATTTATTTATTTATTTATTTATTTATTTATTTGCGGTACTGGGGATTGAACTCAGGGGCATTCTACCTCTGAGCTACATCCCCAGCCCTAGTTTTTATTCTTTATTTTGAAACCGAGTCTCACTAAGTTGTGGAGTGCCTCACTAGGTAGCTGAGGCTGGCCGAGAACTCGGATCCTCCGGTCTCAGCCTCCCAAATGCTGGGATTACAAGCGTGCACCACCATGCCCGGCTTACATTTTTTATTTTGAAACATTCTCTTAGCGTAGGTTCTCGCTAAATTGCTGAGGCTGGCCTCGAACATGCCTCAACCTCCTGGCCTCCTGTCTCAACCTCCCAAGTACTGGATTACAGGAGTTCGTCACCTTGCCTCGCTTATTTATACAATTTCAAGAGAGCACAAGCCAGCGTGACCAGAGGCAACAAGTTGAGGATGTTCCCCTGGAATTAGGATCCAGATTTTCTGGCACCAATTCCAGGGGTCTTTCTGGTAGCAGTTGCTATTTATTCACATTAATTAACTAGTTAATTAATTAATTCATTATTCAAATTGTATTAAGCACCTGCTACATGCCAGGCATGATTCCAGATTACACTAGTCCCGGGTTACTGCAAGAATTCTGTAATGGCAAACGCTCGAGTGTCAGGTGCATGAAAACAAACGCAGTCAGATAATGGCAAGAAAGGAGAAAGACATTTTGGATAGGCTGTTTTGCACGTGGAACTTCCAGACGCTATCCTTGGACTCCAACGTACCGAGCCATCGGAAAGAAGGCAAGTCGTCCTATACAAACCTCTCTTTCTGCGCTTACCGACTCTAAGGTGGAAGGCAGGGAGACGGGCACGCATGCGCATAAAGAAAGCGCAGAGGGGACGTGCAGAGCGCATGCTCTCCCCGCGTCCGTGCCTCCGAGGATTTTGACCGAGACTCGGTCGGCCGGAATGATAGTGCGCATGCTCCTCGGTCCGTTTCGGGCAAAGAGAAAGCGCAGGCCAATAGGAACTCCACTGTGAGATTGTGGTCCCGCCCCAGATCGCTTTTCCAATTTCCGCTTCCGGCTCTCCGGCAGTCCAGGTCAAAATGGTAGCGGCGGCGGTGTCTGCGTCCCGGGTTTCCCGGCTGCTGGGTCGGTCCCACCCGCAGGTGGGGCGACCTATGTCGAGTGGCGCCCACGGCGAGGAGGGCTCAGGTGCCGGGGCGGGGGCCTGCGGGGCGGCGGGGCGGGGCGGGACTGTGACCTTGGCTTGAGGCCTTGGGGGAAGGAGAGACCCGGAGCCCGCTCCAGGCCCGGGCTGAGCGGTCGCGTCTCCTCCGCAGCTCGCATGTGGAAGGCCCTCACCTACTTCGTCGCGCTCCCGGGGGTGGCAGTGAGCATGTTGAATGTCTTCCTCAAGTCGCGCCATGAAGAGCACGAGAGACCCGAGTTCATCGCCTACCCCCATCTCCGCATCAGGACCAAGGTACGCCCTTGCGGGCCGTTCTACCGTGCGTTCTCCTTCCGTGATACGTGCCCCAGTCCAAGTTCCTTATGCTCTACGAACGTGGGTGCCAGGCGTGTGCAGCTTTACGATTAATCTTCGCAATCAGAGCATTTATTTGTTCCCATTGTACGAAGGGAAACAGACTTGGGGGTCAAGTCTGTTTTCTTCTTCATGGTGATACAGTAAGGGCCTCGCATTTTATTTTCTCTTGTAGCTCTGAAACGGTTGTCCACTGCATAAAACGTGGGAGGTTTGGGATGCTTATTTATTTATTTTATTGGTATTGAGGATCGAACCCAGGGGCGTTCTACCTCCGAGCTACACCCCAGCCCTATTTTATTTACTTATTTTGTTGGTGGTACTGGGAATTGAACCCAGAGGCATTCTACCTTTGAGCTATACCTCCAGCCCAATTTTATTTATTTGGAAACAGGGTCTCGCTAAGTTGACAAGAGTTTCACTACTTGCGGAGGCTGTCCTCGAACCTGCGAACCTCCTGTCTCAGCCTCCACCACGCCCGGCTCCCTATATTATTTTTGTATTTTAAACAGGATCTTACTAAATTGCAGAGGGCCTCGATAAGTTGCTGAGACTGGCCTTGAACCTTCGATCCTCTTGTCTCAGCCGCCCAAGTACTGGGATCACTAATTTGTTCGCTGTATTGTTAACAAGGGCCTCTTTATCACAGGATAGGCCTCATAGAAACATAACCTAGACTTCTGAGTTTTTGAGTCCTTAAGCCCTACTCTACCCTTGTACACTAGAGTTAGGAGCCAAACAGCAAGTTTGTTGTTTGTTTGTTTTGCGGTACTGGGGATTGAACTCAGGGGCATTCTACCTCAGCTATACCCCCAGCCCTATTTTTTATTCTTTATTTTGAAACAGGGTCTCACTAAGTTGCAGAGTGCCTCACTAAGTAGCTGAGGCTGGCCGTGAACCCGGATCCTCCGGTCTTAGCTTCCCAAACTCTGGGATTACAAGCTTGCACCACCATGCCCAGCTTACAGCAAGGTTTTTCAACCTCTGCACCATTGGCATTTTGGGCTGGATAATTGGGGGGGGGGGGCTCCTGTGCACTGGGAGATGGTGGTATCTCATAGTCCTTTACCTCTACCCACTAGATGGCAGTACTATCTCCCCACAAATGTCTACAGATACTGCCCCACGTTTCATGGGTTGCAGTTTCCCAGTCCAGAGAATATTTCGAGTCTGGGATAGAGCCTAGAAATCTGTTGTGTGTGTGTTAGTGTGTGGTACTGGGGATTGAACCCAGGGGCATTCTACCTCCGAGCTACACCCCCAGCCCTATTTTTTATTCTTTATTTTGAAACCGAGTCTCACTAAGTTGAGGAGTGCCTCACTAGGTAGCTGAGGCTGGCCTCGAACCCGGATCTCAGCCTCCCGAATGCTGGGATTACAAGCGTGCGCCACCATGCCCGGCTCAGCCCACATTCTTGACATAGCCTGGTCAAGCAAATTTTCTAGAGTTGTAAAACCATAATCCTTTAGGGGGTCATATATTTACTTTCTAAGAAGTGGGAGGGTCTTTCATCTACGCATCTTAGGAGCAATCTCCAGACTTTGAAACCCCGATGTAGCCAGTATAATTACACATATATGCAGATAGCAACTGCCTGGGGGGAGAGGGCCCAGCTGGGCTCTCACAACTCCCCCATTTTTATTTATTTGTTTTGCGGTATTGGTGATTGAACTCAGGGGCGTTCTACCTATGAGCTATATCCCCAGCCCTATTTTTTTTTTTTTTTTTTTTTTTTTTTTGCGGTACTGGGGATTGAACTCAGAGGCATTCTACCTCCGAGCTATACCCCCAGCCCTATTTTTTATTCTTTATTTTGAAATCGGGTCTCACTAAGTTGCGGAGTGCCTCACTTAGGTAGCTGAGGCTGGCCGCAAACCTGGATCCTCCGGTCTCAGCCTCCCAAATGCTGGGATTACAAGCGTGCGCCACCACGCCCGGCCCCAGCCCTATTTTTTATTCTTTATTTTGAAACCGAGTCTAAGTTGTGGAGTGCCTCACTAGGTAGCTGAGGCTGGCTGTGAACCTGGATCTTCCGGTCTCAGCCTCCCAAATGCTAGGATTACAAGCGTGCGCCACCACGCCCAGCTCTGTTTTTATTTTAAAATGCAGGAAGGCCTGTGCCTGTCTTAGGTCGTTTCCTACCAGGTGCTTAATCTTACCCGTCATGGGTCTCGATGAGTCATTCAACGAGCCCTGTCTTAGGTTGATATTGCCCTGAGAAAATCAAACCAGGCCCTGTTCGAGGCAGTGCTTGCATTTTTATTCCATGTAACTCTGCTCACATACTAACATAGTCATTGATCACAAGGCGTACGAGTGGTAGAATGCAAAAGCCTAGAATGCCTATTGCTGCTAATCCGATAACTCCTCCTAGCAAGGAGGTAAACGAGGGCCGGGTAGGCACCAAGGATTGAAGCCGATCTACAAATGTCTTAGCTGTTTCAGCCACTTTAATAGAGATGGGCTCCCAATTATGTAGATCAAAAATCTCCTAGTGTAAAGCCAGGCATGGTGGCACACGCTTGTAATCCCAGCATTCGGGAGACTGAGACCGGAGGATCCAGGTTCGCAGCCAGCCTCAGCTACCTAGTGAGGCACTCCACAACTTAGTGAGACCCGGTTTCAAAATAAAGAATAAAAAATAGGGCTGGGGGTATAGCTTGGAGGTAGAAGGCCTCTGAGTTCAATCCCCAGTACCACAAAAAAAAAAAAAAAAAAAAAAAAATCTCCTAGTGTAACTTTAAAAAATCCTTTTTTTTCATCTTTCCCTTATTTGGTGCATTGTAATCACACATCTTTGTTAGGTAAAAGCTAGTACATTTTTCATTTAACCCTTCCCCAATCCCCACCCCACTCCCTCCTCCTCCCTCTTTCTCAAGGTCAGTTTAGTGATTGACTTTGGTGTGTTTATGAAAGTACGGCATGCTCGTTAGGGTGTTCCCCCCTCCCCCCATCACTTCCTTTAAGTCAAATTCTTTGTTCACCTAAGAATTCTCCTTCTTCATCTGGAGTCCCTCTTTGAAGGACTAATTTTCATTTTGTTTTTTATCTATTCTAAGCAGTTCATGGGAGTGTTCTTTCTGAACTATTTCCTGAAATTAATTGATGATTGATATCTTCACTCTACAGCCCTTTCCTTGGGGAGATGGTAACCACACTCTATTCCATAACCCTCATGTGAACCCACTTCCAACTGGCTATGAAGATGAATAAGAACCTGGACTACTACCAAGGCACGGAGGACCACTGCAGTGGTTTGGACCAATGCTCTGCACAAGGACCACAAAAGTATATGGGACCTTAAGCTCACCTTCTATCAAATGATGACCTTTATACTCCATCCCTTTGTGGCAGATGGCTTAAAATAAATAACTTAAACTTAGATTGGTCGTGAGTTGAAAGTTGTATTCTTTGGAGTTTTTCCTCAGGACTTAATGTTATTGTTATTTCTGTTTTTGCAGTGAAGTTCTCTGTCTGCTAGTTAGTGTGTGAGGCCCAGTTCAGCCCACTAAGTAACTTTTTAACAGGCCCCTTTGTTCCTTGTGTATAGGGCAGGTAAAGCCAAGGGACCAGGAACAGAGAGCAATTAGGCGTCCAGATGGAGTCCCGTGGCAGGCTTTGGATAGCAAAGACTGGAATGGCCAGCAGAATGGCTGCATCTACACCTTGAAGAGGTCCCTGTGATTGTCAAAGAAGTGCTTCCTCTGGGTCTGAGCTTTTTCTTGTCCCATGCCACAGCCTGTGGTGCAGAATCCTTACCCAAGTCATGTAACTTACCCCAAATGAGTCAAGTTTTTATCTTGGGGTAAGACTCATCTCAGCACCCTGAAGGTTGGTTAGAATCCTATGGAGAAGCCAGGCATGGTGTTGCATGCTTGTAATCCCAGTACTTGGGAAGCTGAGACCAGAGGATCCGGGTTCCCAGCCAGCCTCAGCTAATTAGCCAGGCCCTCTGAAACTTAGACCCTGTTTTTTTTTTTGGTACTGGAGATTGAACTCAGGGGCATTCTACCTCCAAGCTATACCCCCAACCCTATTTTTTATTCTTTATTTTTGAAACAGGGTCTCACTAAGTTGCGGAGTGCCTCACTAGGTAGCTGAGGCTGGCTGTGAAACCGGATCCTCCAGTCTCAGCCTCTCAAATGCTGGGATTACAAGTGTGAGCCACCACGCCCGGCTAGCCAGAAGTACTTTCTGAGTTATCAGTTTATTACTCCTTTTGCAGGATGTGGCTAGAAAGCAGGGAAACTGTTAGTATCTAATCTTTTTAGACCTAACAATAATATGAATTTTTTTTTTCAGTACTGGGGATTGAACCCACGGACATTCTACCTCCAAGCTACATCCCCAGTCCTTTTTTTTTTTTTGCGGTACTGGGGATTGAACTCAGGGGCATTCTACCTCTGAGCTACACCCCCAGCCCTATTTTTTATTCTTTATTTTGAAACAGGGTCTCACTAAGTTGCGGACTGCCTCACTAGGTAGCTGAGGCTGGCTGCGAACCCGGACCCTCCAGTCTCAGCCTCCCAAATGCTGGGATTACAAGGGTGCACCACCACGCCCGGCTCCAAAAATTTTATACAATCATTTGGACCTTTACCACCCAGAAAATAGAGACTGTTTTGAAATGATCGTAAGGGCTGGTCATGTTAAATATGAGTAACTGGTAAAGTGCAGAGAAGATAACAACTTAGGCCTTCGATAAATTAACTTTCATACTATCATTGGGAACATGACAAACCAAATTTCCAAGACAGAAAGTTGTGGGATATACCATGACATTCTAGAGTATGTAAGTACTTGCCTGATCTTTCTTTTTTGGTACCATAATATCAATTTTGTGGCACTGGGGATAGAACTCAGGTGCATTCTACCTCTGAACTACAACCCCAGCCCTTTTTATTTTGAAATGGTCTAAGTTGCAGAGGGCCTTTTGCTGAGGCTGGCCGCAAACCTGAAATCCTCCTGTCTTAGCCTCCCAAGTAATGGGATTACAAACATGTGCTACCATGCTTGGATTAAATTTATTTTAATAAGATACTTCTGAGGCCAATAGGAAATAAATTTATTTATTTATTTATTGGGTTTTTTTTTTTTTTGCAGTACTGGGGATTGAACACAGGGGAATTCTACCCCCGAGCTATACCCCCAGCCCTATTTTTTTATTCTTTATTTTGAAACTGAGTCTCACTAAGTTGCAGAGTGCCTCACTAGGTAGCTGAGGCTGGCCGCGAACCCGGATCCTCCAGTCTCAGCCTCCCAAATGCTGGGATTACAAGCGTGCACCACCACGCCCAGCTTATTTATTTATTTATTTTGCGGTACTGGGGATTGAACTCAGGGGCATTCTACCCCTGAGCTATACCCCCATACCTATTTTTTATTCTTTATTTTGAAGCAGGGTCTCACTAAGTTGCAGAGTGCCTGACTAGGTAGCTGAGGCTGGCTACAAACCCGGATCCTCCGGTCTCAGCCTCCCAAATGCTGGGATTGCAAGCATGCACCACCATGTCCAGCTCAAAATAAGTATATTGGAAGTATAGCTCAGAGGTAGAGTGCCCTTGGGTTCCATCCCCAGTACCACCCCTCAAAAAAGTGTGTGTGTGTGTATATATCTTACATACACATAAACACAAACTTGTCTTCAGTGTGTATATTAGATTATGTGGAGTAACAAAGATGTTAGTTAAAGTGCAGAGTTCCAGGAGCAAATAATAATTAAAACTAAATGTTACAATTTATTTCACCATGATTACAGACATAGGATAGAGTGGACAAACAAGGCAAATAAAGCAAGCACCTTTTCCCTCCATTTAACCAGATGCAGCATGTTGGCTTTTTAATAAGCAGTTGACTTCATTAACTTGGGTTGAAAGCTGGCAACAGTAAATCTTTGTAGTTAAGGTCTCTCCCATAGGCAATCCAAGTAATGGAATTCCTGAAGTACATTGTGAGCTCTGAAATAATGTTTACTTCAATATTCTTGAAGCCTTCACATCTTAATCAGACACCTCTTGTTAAGGCAGGGAACTGTTAACAGCTGTCTTCCTCTTTACTAACCCAGACCACCAGCAATCTTAACTGTTAGTTACTATATAAAAATAAACTGCTCCCAAGCATTGATTGAAACTGCTGTACTCGGATCCCTTTTTAGAGCATTAGCCCCCTGAGAGAGAAAGAGAGATCATAATAACCAACGCTTTCATGAACAGTGACCCCAGTACGGGGTACCTTATGTCCTTTGTAGCAAAAATCAAGGGAGGTATCCCTGATCATCTTGACTAGTTAATCAGAATTCACATACAAGGTATATTTAAAGCTGATTCCAGACCACGTACTGCAGTATTGCAACCATAATCCCAAGGAACTGTTCAATTTTAGTCCACTGAAGTGAGAAATCATCTCAAAGAGTGATGGTAATCTTGTAAAGGTGAGATTAAAACATGGAGAAGAAATAAAACTCCTCCCTCCTAAACTCATCAAATCCCATAGCTACTTTCACAGCCTTAGTTGACAAAATCCAGAGTCCTCAATATCCTGATCTGAGAAATCCATTTTCAAGATGACAGTCAAGGTCATGAAGAGTTTTCAGGCTTGTCTTTGCCATGGCCCATGAACTCTAGTCCTTCAATAGGAATCTCTTTCTCCTTTATTGCTTTCTGATGAGAGGAGAAAACACATTAATTATAAAGCTCTATAGGAAGCACGAGGATTGCAGGTTACAGGACAGCCTCAGCAAATAGTGAGACTTTCACCAACCTAGTGAGACCCTGATTCTCCCCCCACGCGCCCCCCGTAGTACTGGGGATTGAACCCAATAGCGTTCTACCTCTGAGCTACACTCTCAGTCCTATTTTATTGTTTACTTTGAAAATGGATCTAAGTTGAGGAGGGAATTGTGTTGCTGAGGCTGGCAGCGAACGTGTAATCCTCCTGTCTCAGCTTCCCACACTTGCCAACACGCCTGGATCTGACAGTTTCAAAATAAAATAAAACGGGCTGGGGGTGTAGCTCGGAAGTAGAATGTCCCAATCCCCTGCTACACCTACACCTACACACACACACACACGGGGGCGAGTATAGGGGGCTGGGGGTGTAGCTCGGAAGTAGAATATCCCAATCCCCTGCTACACCTACACACACACACACACACAGGTGCGTGCGCAAGCAGAAACACTGCAAAATTGTAACCGTCAATCGGAGAGACAGCCAAGGGGCCTCTGGGGGCATGGCAGGGGAGGGGAGGCTGCCACCAGCCTGGGAGCAAGTTTCCTCCACCCTCCGGGTCCCAACCTCCCCCGACGCAGTGCGTGTGGGGGGCGGGGTGTGACGCGCAGAGAGCGCCGGCCGGGGGCGAGCCGGGGTGCTCGGGTGCGGCTCACCTGCACGCACTGCTGGTAGCGCTTGAAGAGGTCGGTGCACGGGTCCCCGGAGCCGTCCCCCTTGAGGAACTTCTCGGCAAACCAGCGATTGAAGCACTGGTCGTACTCGCGCTTCATGTCGGTACAGGCCTCCCCGACGCTGTTCATGGCTGCGCGGCGAACGAGGCGCGCTCCGACGTCGTCACTCTCAGGCGCGTCGCTCGCGTGACGTAGGGCGCACGCCGAGGTCGGGGAGATGTGGGCGCGGGCGGCGCGGCGGGGGCTGCGGGCGCGGCTGGGCGGGCGCCTGGGCTGCACCTCCGCGGCGGATGCTCAGGTGGAGGCCGGGCCGGGCGGGGCGGGCGGAGCAGGCCTCCCCGCGACCACGCTCCCGCCGCGTCCCCAGGGCTCGGCGCGGGTGCCCGCCGAAGTGATCGAGCACCTGGAGCGCCTGGCGTTGGTGGACTTCGGCAGCCGCGAGGCGGTGGCGCGGCTGGAGAAAGCCATCGCCTTCGCCGACCGGCTCCGCGCGGTGGACACCGCTGGGGTGGAGCCCATGGACTCCGTACTGGAGGACAGGTAAACTTGCAGCGGCAGCTAGGGTCCCATTTCACAGGGTCATGAGAGCCTTAGCAACGTTAGGAATTGGCCCGATCGGGCGTTATGGCGGATCCCTGTAATCCCAGTACTTGGGAGGCTGAGACAAGGGAATCAGGTTCGCGGCGAGCCTCAGCAATTTTAGGGAGACTCTCCGCAACCTAGCGAGATCTTGTTTCAAAATGGAGTTGTGCGTGGTGGCGCACGCCTGTAATCCCAGTACTTTTTTTGTTGTTTTGGGGTTTTGTTTGCGGTACTGAGGATTGAACCCAGGGGCATTCTACCTCGAAGCTATATCCTCAGTCCTATTTTTTTTTTTTTCTTTTGCGGTACTGGGGATTGAACTCGGGGGCATTCTACCTCCGAGCTATGCCCCAGCCCTAGTTTTATTTTTTTGCGGTACTGGGAGTTGAACTCAGGAGCATTCTACCTCCGAACTACACCCCCAGCCCTATTTTTATTTTTTATTTTTTATTTTTTTATTTTTATTTTTTGGCGGTACTGGGGATTGAACTCAGGGGCATTCTACCTCCGAGCTATACCCCCAACCCCATTTTTTTATTCTTTTATTTTGAAACCGAGTCTCACTAAGTTGCGGAGTGCCTCACTAGGTAGCTGAGGCTGGCCGCGAACCCGGATCCTCCGGTCTCAGCCTCCCAAATGCTGGGATTACAAGCGTGCGCCACCACGCCCGGCTTTTATTCTTTATTTTGAAACCGAGTCTCACTAAGTTGCGGAGTGCCTCACTAGGTAGCTGAGGCTGGCCGCGAACCCAGATCCTCCAGTCACAGCCTCCCAAATGCTGGGATTACAAGCGTGCGCCACCACGCCCGGCTCCTAGTCCTATTTTTTATTCTTTATTTTGAAACAGGATCTCACTAAGTTGCGGAGGGCCTCACTAAGTAGCTAAGGGCTAGCCGTGCACCCGGAGCCTCCAGTCTCAGCCTCCCAAGTACTGGGATTACAAGAGTGCGCCACCACGCCCGGCTGTAACCCCAGTACTTTAGAAGCTGAGCAGGAGGGTTGTAGATTCCAGGACAGCCTCATCAAGTTTTGAGTCTCCTCAACCTAGTGAGACCCTGTTTCAAAATAAAAATAAAATAGTTGGGCGTGTAGCTCGCAGGTAGAATGCCCCTGGGTTCACACATAATAGATTAATTAATTAATTAAAAATAGGGCTTCGGGTGTAGCTCATCGGTTCATCCCCAGTACCATGCACACATACAAAAAGAAATTGGCCCACAGCCAGCCTGCCCCTGGGTAAGTGGCTTCACTCTTCCCTTTTGTTCATTATGGATCCGATCACTCCCACTTAGAATCCTATGTAAGTAGGAACAAACTCCCCGCCCCTTGCTAGTCTTACCTAGTCTTACCTTCGAGGTCCTACTTCGAGGTCCTCCCTGCCTACCCACTTGGACATAGTTTCCCTGTACCCGCAGCCACACTGGCTTCCTTAGCTGCTTCCCAACAAGCCAAGTTCATTCTCTCACAAGGATCTTTGCACTCCACAGCTTTTTCTTGGTCTGCCTCCAAATACTTGCATGGCATTCTCCCTCTTGGTAATTATAATTTCAGCCTCTCAAGTACTGGGATTACGAGCATGCACCACCACACCTGGCTTGATTTTTTTTTTTTGCAATACTGGGGATGGAACCCCAGGGCATTCTACCTCTGAGCTACACCCCTAGTCCTATTTTTTATTCTTTATTTGGAAACAGTCTAAGTTGCAGAGAGCCTCACTAAGTAGCTGAGGCTGGCCCTGAACCCAGATCCTCCAGTCTCAGCCTCCCAAGTACTGGGATTACAAGTGTGCACCACCACTCCCAGCCTTGATTTTTGTTTTGAAACAGGGTCTCACTAGGTTCTTAAGAGTCTTGTTAGCCGGGCATGGTGGCGCACGCTTGTAATCCCAGCATTCGGGAGGCTGAGACCGGAGGACCTGGGTTCTCGGCCAGCCTCAGCTACCTAGTGAGGCACTCCACAATTTAGTGAGACCCAGTTTCAAAATAAAGAATAAAAAATAGGGCTGGGGGTATAGCTCGGAGGTAGAATGCCCCTGAGTTCAATCCCCAGTACCGCAAAAAAAAAAAAAAGAGTCTTGCTACTTGCTGAGGCTGTCCTCAAACCTATGATTCTCCTGTCTCAGCCTCCCAAGTACTAGGATTACAGGCATGCCTAGCTTCAGAATTTTAAATGTACTTATGTTTTGACCCAGTGTCTCTTATGGAAAAACTTATGAAAGTGCATCAAAATATAGGCAAAAGGAGTTGGGTGTGGTGGCACACACCAGTAATCCTAGCTACCACTTAAGAAGGTTGAGGAAGGAGGATCTCAAGTTCCAGCTAGCCTGGGCAACCTAGTGAGACCCAGTCTCAAAATAAAAAGGGCTGGAGATGTACTCAGTAGTAGAATTGCTACGGGATTCAATCTCCAGTACCTCACACACACACACACATATTAAGAGACACAGGCAGCCAGGTGTGGTGGCACACACCTGTAATCCCAGTATTTGGGAAGCTGAGGCAGGAGGATTATAGTTTGGAGGCCAGCCTAAGCAACTCAGTGAGACTCTCACGGACTTAGTGAAACTCTGTTTCTGAATAAAAAATAAAAGTTGAGGGTGTAGCTCAGCGGTAGAATGTCCCTAGGTTCAATCTCCAGTACCACAACTATGTGTTATCTGTATATGATATATATCCGCATATAAGTAACCTAAGTATATTGACATAGAAAAGTCTCCAAGATGTATTTAACAAGGCAAAATTGGAATAGTACTGTCAATGCTTTATGTGTAGCCTATTTTATATATTCTGGTGTATGCATTAAGTTTTTCTTGAAAGAAGATGCAAAGCCTGGTGTGGTGGTACACACCTGTAATACTTGGGAGGTTGAGACAGGAGGATGGAAGGTTCAAGGACAGCCTCAGCAAGTTGAGCAAGTAGTGAGACTCTCATCAACCCAGCAAGATCCTGTACAAAAAAAAAATGCAAAAAACTGAAATGGTAGTTTTGTGTTTGTGGTACTGGGGATTGAGCCCTGGGGCATTCGACCTCTGAGTTATTCCCTTAGCCCTACTTTATTATATTTATTTATTTATTTATTTTTGTGTGTGTGGTACTGGGAATTGAACCCAGAGGTATTCTACCTTCGAGCTACACTCCCAGCCCAGTTTTTATTTCTTATTTGGAAACAGGATCTCGCTAGATGGATGAGAGTCTCACTGCTTGGTGAGGCTGTCCTGGAACCTGCCATCCTCCTGTCTCAGCCTCCCAAGTATAGAGATTACAGGCATGTGTCACCACACCCAGCTCCTATTTTATTTTTATTTTATTTTATTTTATTTATTTATTTTTTTTTTTGCGGTACTGGGGATTGAACTCAGGGGCATTCTACCCCCGAGCTATACCCCCAACCCTATTTTTTATTCTTTATTTTGAAACCGAGTCTCTCACTAAGTCGTGGAATGCCTCACTATGTAGCTGAGGCTGGCCGCGAACCCGGATCCTCCGGTCTCAGCCTCCCGAATGCTGGGATTACAAGCGTGCGCCACCACACCCGGCTCTATTTTTATTTTAAAACTGGGTCTCACTACTTGCTGAAGCTGTCCTCAAACCTGGGGTCTTCTTGTCTCAGCCTCCCAAGTACTAGGATTACAGGCACCATGCCCAGCTTGTTTTGTTTTTTTTTTTGTGACACTGGGGATTAAACCCAGGAATTCTACCTCCAAGTTATACTCCCAGCCGTATTTATTTTTATGTTTGAAACAGTCTCCCCCTACATTAATGAGAGCCTCACTACTTGCTGAGGCTGTCTCTGAACCAGCGATCTTTCTATGAAAGCCTCCCAAATACTGGGTAGAAAGTGGGAAGTTGGGTGTGGTGATGGATCCCTGTAGTCCTAGCTAATCTGGACCCTAAGGCAGCAGGACCACTTAAACCCTAGAAGTTCAAAGCCTGCTTGAGCAATATCGCAAGACCTTATTTCACCTTTTTTTGTGTGTGTAGTACTGGGGATGGAACCCCAGGGGCATTCTACCTCCGAGCTACACCCCCAGCCCTATTTTTTATTCTTTATTTTGAAACAGGGTCTCACTAAATTGCGGAGTGCCTAACTAGGTAGCTGAGGCTGGCCCCAAACCCGGATCCTCCTGTCTCAGCCTCCCGAATGCTGGGATTACAAGCGTGTGCCACCATGCCCGGCTTTATTCTTTATTTTGAAACAGGGTCTCAACTAAGTTGCAGAGGGCCTCACTAGGTAGCTGAGGCTGGACTCAAACCTGGATCTTCCAGTCTCAGCCTCCCAAATGCTGGAATTACAAGCATGCACCACCACGCCCGGCTAGCCCTATTTTTTGAAATAGGGTCTAAGTTGTGGAGGGCCTCACAAAGTTGCTGAGGCTGGCCACGAACCTGCGATCCTCTTGTCTTAGCCTCCTAAATTCTGGCAATATAAGCATGTGCCACTGGCCCAGCTTAGAGAAAACTTCTAAACACCTTATTCACTTTCATCTCAAATCCAGAGACAGTATCTTTGAATGCAGCCAAATACTTCAAGGCTTAGAGTGTCCCTCAGAACATTATCTGAACTAAAAAACTGTCAGCCAAACCAATTACCTCCCATTTCAGTCTACCTCAAGCTAGAAATAGATTAGGAGGGAGGGAAAAAGCTTGGAAATGAACGTTTGAGCAGTACCCAGAAAAATAAACACTGCCAGCTAGACACCAGAGAAAAGGCAGAAAGAACAGCAGCAGCAGAACTGTCAGCCAGTCCAAGGGCTGATGGAAGGAAGCAGAGAAACTTCCTATGTGCTGCCACGGCACTTTCCATGCCTTTTTTTTTTTTTTGCGGTACTGGGGGTTGAACTCAGGGGCATTCTACCTCCGATCTATACCCCCAGCCCTATTTTTTAATTCTTTATTTTGAAACCGGGTCTCACTAAGTTGCGGAGTGCCTCACTAGGTAGCTGAGGCTGGCCTCGAACCCGGATCCTCCGGTCTCAGCCTCCCGAATGCTGGGATTACAAGCGTGCGCCACCACGCCCGGCTCCATGCCTTTTTTGTGTGTGTGGTACTGGGGATTGAACTCGGGCATTCTACCTTCGAGCTATACCCCCAGCCCTATTTTTTATTCTTTATTTTGAAACAGGGTCTCACTAAGTTGCGAAGTGCCTCACTAGGTAGCTGAGGCTGGCTGGGAACCTGGATCCTCCAGTTCAGCCTCCCAGATGCTGGGATTACAAGCATGTGCCACCATACCTGGCTACTTTCCATGCCTTTTTAAGGTCATTTTCTTCAGATGTTGAAGCCTTTTGGTTCCTCATCTGAATCAGAACACACAACACCCCCAGCCGGGCCTGGTGGGGCACGCTAATGCCAGTACTTGGGAGGCTGAGACAGGAGGATCACAGGTACATGGCCAGCCTCAGCTACTTAGTGAGGCCTTCTGCAACTTAGTGAGACCTTGTTTCAAAATAAATAAAAAATAGAATTGGGGATGTAGCTTGGAGGTAGACTGCCCCTGGGTTCAATCCCTAGTACCGCAAAAAAAAAAAAAAAAAAAAAACGGGGGGCAGGGGTCCTCTCACAAGTTGCTGAGGTTGGCCGCAAACCTGTGATCCTCCTGTCTCAGCCTCCCAAGTACTGGGATTACAAGCATGTGCCACCACACCCGGCTTGTATTCCTCCATTCTTGACTCTCTCCACCACTCTCCTAGAAGCCCCATTCTCAGGCTGACCTTGAGCTTTTGGGTATTGTAGATGTCTGTACTTGAGATCCGACAATGTTGCAGAAGGAAACTGTGCTGAAGAACTACTGCAAATCTCGCGGCGTGTGGTAGAGGAGTATTTTGTGGCCCCCCCAGGTATGTGTCTCCACGAGTGGTTCAACAGTCCTGATAGTCTCACAGTGACCTAAGGAATGAAGTAGGACTGTGAGAATGAAGTGCTATGTGAAGGCACTTGGAAAAGGATCAAGTGGTGGCATTAAGATGGCAGACAAGCTGGGCGTGGTGGGGCACGCTTGTAATCCCAGTACTTGAGAGGCTGAAACCAGAGGATCCAGGTTCGCAGCCAGCCTCAGTTTAGTAAGGCCCTCTGCAACTTAGCAGAACCCGGTTTCAAAATGAAGAATAAAAAGCCGGGCATGGTGGCGCACGCTTGTAATCCCAGCGTTCGGGAGGCTGAGACCGGAGGATCTGGGTTCGAGGCCAGCCTCAGCTACCTAGTGAGGCCCTCTGCAACTTAGTGAGACCCTGTTTCAAAATAAACAATAAAAAATAGGGCTGGGGGTGTAGCTTGGAAGTAGAATGCCCTTAGGTTCAATCCCCAGTACCGCAAGATGGCACGCAAGGTGTCACACTTAACAGGGTCCAGTCAGTAATGAGAATGAGCAAAACAGAATGGAAAGGTGTATGGTGAGTGGCAGATCAGGAGCTTGATGTCTGCCTAAGGGAGCAGCTGGCATTAGCTACCTTTCTTTTAGCATCAGGCAGGAATGTGACCCATTTTCCCAGAGAACTTAGATATTGTGTGATGTTTCCCAAAAATTTTACATGTTGGCACTCAATTCAAATTAAAAATAAAATACCATGCATGCATGCAGTCCTTATTTTTTATTCTTTATTTTTAAACAGGGTCTCACTAAGTTGCAGAGGGCCTCATTAAGTAGCTGAGGCTGGCCTCGAACCTGGATTCTCCTGTCTTAGCCTCCCAAGTACTGGGATTACAAATGTGCGCAGCCATGCCCAGGTTTTTTTTGTGTGTGTATGTGTGTGTGTGGTACTGGATATTGAACCCAGGAGTATTATACCTCTGAGCTATACCCCCAATCCTATTTTGTAATTTTTATTTATTTATTTTTTATTTTTATTTTTTTTTTTTGCGGTACTGGGGATTGAACTCAGGGGCATTCTACCTCTGAGCTACACCCCCAGCCCTATTTTTTACTCTTTATTTTGAAACAGGGTCTCACTAAGTTGCGGAGTGCCTCACTAGATAGCTGAGGCTGGCCACGAACCCGGATCCTCTGGTCTCAGCCTCCCACGTACAGGGACTACAACGGTGTACCACCATGACCGGCCATGCCCAGCTTTAAATGGGAATAGTAGTAAAACTCAGAACCTCAGGTAGATAGATTTTTTTTATTTCCTATCCCCTGGGCATTTTTTTTTTTTTGTAGTACTGGGGATTGAACCCAGGGGCATTCTACCTCCGAGCTATACCCCCAACCCCTATTTTTTTATTCTTTATTTTGAAACAGGGTCTCACTAAGTTGCAGAACGTCTCACTAAGCAGCTGAGGCTGGCTGCGAACCTGGATCCTCCAGTCTCAGCCTCCCAAATGCTGGGATTACAAGCGTGCGCCACCATGCCCAGCCTCAGTAGACTGCTTTTTAAGTGCCAATTTCTAATTCTTTTTTATTTATTTATTTATTTTGCGGTACTGAGGATTGAACTCAGGGGCATTCTACCTCCAAGCTCCACCCCCAGCCCTATTTTTTATTCTTTATTTTGAAACAGGGCCTCACTAAGTAGCCGAGGCTGGCTGTGAACCCGGATCCTCTGGTCTCAGCCTCCCAAATGCTGGGATTATAAGCGTGCAGCACCATGCCCGGTTTAATTCTTTTTATTTTGAGACAAAGTCTCACTAATTTGCTGAGGCTGGCCTTGAACCAGTCTGTTTCTCAAAGTATTGGGACTACAAACATGCACCACTGAGCCCAGCTAGTCAGTCTTTTCTTCCATTTCTACCTACATAAATGACAAATTTACCTGCTTCTACTTATTAAGAATTGTGAAGCCAGGTGTAGTGGCCCACTATTGTAATCCCAGTACTTGGGAGGCTGAGACAGAAGGATCTCAGGTTTGTGGCCAGCCTCAGCTACTTAGGCCCTGCGCAACTTAGTGAAACCTTGTTTCAAAATAAATAAAAAATAGGGCTGGGGGTGAGAGACTGAGATAGGAGGATAGAAGGTTCAAGGCCAGCAGCAACTTAGTGAGACACTCGGCAAAGTGGCAAGACCCTTTCAAAACAAAAAATAAAAAGGTCTGGGGATGTGGCTCAGAGGTAGAATGCCTCTGGGTTCAATCCTCAGTACAAAAACAAAAGTGTACATTACTTTGGCTTCCCTTGTAACTGATTCAGATAATCAGGAAAACAGCAGAGTAGCTACAGTTATTTTCATTGTTTTCCATGAAAACAAAGTGATTACTTAGCTTAGTAGAGCCAGCCAGATAGCAGACTCAGCTATAATATTATTTGTTATTGTTTTCAAACAGGTAATATCTCCTTGCCAAAGCTGAGTGAACAAGAGCCTTTCCCAGAGAGCTGAGTTGAGTACTTTGTGAACACATGAAGAGCAATGATGATAATTCGTTACTGTAAAGCCTAATATTTCCACTTCCTTCAATCACCTGGAAAAAAATGAATGCATGAGCATTTTCTTTTCTTTTTTTTTTTGAATTGGGGATTGAGTCCAGGGGGATTTTATCTCCAAGCTACACCCCCAATCCTTTTTTTTTATTCTTTATTTTTTGAAACGGTCTCAATAAGTTGGGGAGAGCCTCACTAAGTAGCCGAGGCTGGCCGCGAACCCGGATCCTCCGGTCTCAGCCTCCCGAATGCTGGGATTACAATCATGCGCCACCACGCCCAGCTCCCCAGTCCTTTTCTATCAAGACAAGATCTCCATAAATTGCATAGGCTAGCCTTGAACCTAAGATCCTGCTGCCTCAGCCATCACCACACATAGCCCAAATTGTCAATTTTTAGTTGCTATTTTCATTGACTTGAACAGCCTTTTCTTTACCCATCATACCTACATTTGTTCCTGGGTACTCAGTTTATACAAAAGAGAGGCTAGCTTTTTACTAAGGTCTTTAGACTGTTCAAAGTAGACTACAGCTTGGGAACTCCTAACCTACAACCATCCTCCTCCCTACAAAGTGATTACATGCAAGTGGGATACTAACCGCATGTATAATTTCTCTTTTTTGAAAAGAGAACATAGCATAAAAATAGCCTGGATCTGTTTTTATTCTACTCATTTCCTTCCTTTAACTGCAGTCTCTCTTATTTTTTTTTTAGTTTAACAAGGTTAGTCAGCCATGAATTAGAAGAATCCTGAAACTACCCCTGAGCTTAAAGTTCTCAAACCACCATCAAGCTGGGCATAGTGGTGGCATACTTGTCATCCTAATACTTGGGAGGCTGAGACAGGAGGATTGCAGGTTCAAGGCCACCCTCAGCAACCTGGTGAGGCCCTGTTTCTTTCTTTTTCTTTTTTTTGTGGTACTGAGGATTGAACTCAGGGGCATTCTACCTCTGAGCTATACCCCAGTCCTATTTTTTATTCTTTATTTTGAAACCTAGGTAGCTGAGGCTGGCCGCGAACCCGGATCCTCCGGTCTCAGCCTCCCGAATGCTGGGATTACAAGTGTGTGCCACCATGCCCGGCTTAAGGCCCTGTTTCAAAATAAAAAATATGGCCATGCTTGTAATCCTAGTATTTGGGAGGCTGAGACAGGAGGATCACAGGTTTACAGCCAGGTAGAATGTCCCTGGGGTTCAATCCCCAGTACCAAATAAACAAACCACCATTAGAGCAACTATCATTGTTCCCAAGTAAAGGTGTCTCTTCTTGCCCCTTATAAATTCTGCCTAAGCTATTACTACAACTCAATGATATTAGGCAGTGTCAGAGGATGTCTGTTAGGTGAAATCTATGTACATAATCAAAGACAACCACACATGTCAATTACTAAACATTTAAAATATATTTCTAAACAGAATGGGCTGACTTAAGTCACAGTAGCTGCTGATCTCCATAGCAGAGCAACCCACAAAGATACAGCACTGATTTTTTTTTTTTTCCCTATAATCAGGGGTGAAAAATATACAACTTGTTTCTAAACCAAAACCACAATTTCTGCAGTTTAAAACTTCACTGCTGATATGGCCCCAGTAGAAATTATGTAGTTTTTTTTTCCCTTAAAAAAAAAATTAAAAAAATTCCTAAGATACTAAAGCATCAATCTGGAATGTAGAGTCTGAGCACAAAGCAGCTCAGTTCATCTAAAAATTAAAGAAAAAAATTCCCATCACCTGTCTCAGTAGGGCCTAAAAGGAGAGAAGTAGTGTGGGGAACCCCTGCTTTGGTATGGAGAGTCTCGGCCCCTCGACCCAGATCTAGACCGTGAATAGCCATAGCTGGTGCTTCTCTCAGGATAAACTCGGATGTAGGAAGTTTCACCCTGAAATTTAAACAAAAGAGTAAAGAAAAATGAGCCAAAAGAATAAGCAAACCCAACACCTAACTTGGCTGCCTAACAACAGTTAAGTCCTTAGCTTCTCCTGTGTGCTTGGCATTGTCCTCTCGTTAAACCTGCACGTTATGGAGGTAGGTGCTCCCTTTTTTTGGTGGCACTGGGGATTGAACCCAGGAGCATTCTACTTCTGAGCTACACCCCCACCCCTATTTTACTTGTGTGTGTGTGGGGGGGGGTACTGGGGATTGAACTCAGGGGCATTCTACGTCCGAGCTATATCCCCAGCCCTATTATTATTTATTTTGAAACCAAGTCTCACTAAGTTGCGGAGTGCCTCACTAGGTAGCTGAGGCTGGTCTCGAACCCGGATCCTCCTGTCTCAGCCTCCCGAATGCTGGGATTACAAGCATGCTAGGATTACAAGTGTGCGCCACCACGCCCAGCTTCCTATTTTACTTTTTTGAAACAGGGTCTAAGTTGCAGAGAGCCTGAGTAAGTTGCTGAAGCTGGCTATGAACCTGCAATCCTCCTGTCTGAGCCTCCCAAGTACTGAGGGTTTCTACCTCCAAATTATGCCCCCAGCCTGATTTTATTTATTTGGAAACAGGATCTCACTAGGTTGGTAAGAGCTTAGCTAAATTGCCAAGGCTGACTGACTTTGAACCCTCAATCCTCCTGTCTGTCTCAGTCTACCAAGTACTGGGATTACAAGCATACGCCACCATACCCAGCTGGAGGTAGGTACTCTTACCATCCCATTTCCAAAAAGGAAATTAAGACTGACAAGTTATATATCACAGAGCATAGTGCCATGCAGCTATAATCCCAGCTACTGAGAACAATGAGGCAGAAGGATCACAAGTTTGAGGCTGGCCTGGACAATTTAGAGATGCTGTCTCAAAAAGGGAGGGGGGGTGCACCACCCTTGGGTTCAATCCCCATTACTGCAAAAAAGGAAATAACCAGCAGAAGACTCATGTCCAGGCAGACCTGACTCATGCTTAAGTAAAAGCAGCCAGATGTTTTTTCACATTAAATGAAAGTTGGGATTTGCCTTTACTAAGGCCCCTCTTTGTAGGGAGGACAAGGTGCTCTTCTGTTTCTTCTTCAAATTCAAATCTATAGGGCAGTCTGAGCAAAAGCACTGTTAAAAACCATTCATACCAGCCTTCAAGCCTTAAAACTAGAACATTAAGCCGAGCATGATGGCACACCCTAGTAATCCCAGAACTTAGGAGGCTGAGACCGGAGGATCCGGGTTTGTGGCCAGCCTCAGCTACTTAGTGAGGCCCTCCACAATTTAGTGAGATCCTGTTTCAAAATAAAGAATAAAAAATAAAGCTGGGCGTGGTGGCGCATGCTTGTAATACCAGTACTTGGGAGGCTGAGACAGGAGGATCCGAGTTGGTGGCCAGCCTCAGCTACTTAGTTAGGCCCTCTGCAACTTGGTGAGACCTTGTTTCAAAATAAAGAATAAAAAATAGGACTGGAGGTGTAGCTAGGAGGTAGAATGCCCCTGGGTTCAATCCCCAGCAAAACACACACACACACACACACACACACACACACGAAGAATGCAAACTTTTGTTTTGACCCTGCATTACTAATACAACCTAGGTTAGGTCCAAGTGGAGTAACCTGGAAACAGCTCAGCTCAGTAAAAAGTATGGAGGGAGCCGGGCGTGGTGGCGCACGCTTGTAATCCCAGCATTTGGGAGGCTGAGACCGGAGGATCCGGGTTCGCGACCAGCCTCAGCTACCTAGTGAGGCACTCCGCAACTTAGTGAGACTTGGTTTCAAAATAAAGAATAAAAAATAGGACTGGGGGTGTAGCTCGGAGGTAGAATGCCCCTGAGTTCAATCCCCAGTACCGCAAAAAAAAAAAAAAAAAAGTATGGAAGGACCCACCTCATGAGAGCGGAATTTGGTATCATCCAGTTTACGTAGGGCATATTCCATGTCTTCTTTTCTGAGATATTCAACCATCCCCATTCCATCCTTCTGCACATCTGCATAACACACATCCCCAGCTTCTCGCATGTGATCTTTCAGGTCCTGCCAGCTGCCTGATGGAGGAAGTCCTAGTACAAAGAACATAAGAGCCCACATCCTTCAGCCATGCTAACTGCCTTGTTAAGAGCCAGCAATCCCTATGTTCTCTTCTCACTTAATTCTTGAGGGTCCCAAAATCATGAATCTTGACAAAGGACAGAAAACCAGAGAAAAGCACTGAAGTATGTGTGGTAAATCACCTTGAGAAGCTGGGCCTAGGCTAATCTTCCAGATACCAAACCTTCACAACAGACCGTCCTGTTATAGGTTTAGTATCTCTGAGAATTCATAGCCTCTTCTGGTCCTTCATTATCAATGCCAAATTCTGAAACTGAGTTCCAATTTTTCCCATTATGAAATTTATAAGTATTTGTTTCTTGCCTGACCAAGTTTCCCATGATATAGGAATTTTGAAACAACCCAACAAAATAGCCAAAGCATAGCTAAAGGTTAACAACAAAAATCTAGAAAGTTTTTCTTACTGGAGTGAATGACTGACAAATCAGACAAAGTACCTCTTAAGAGATCACCAACATTCTTCACTACAGTGGGGGGAAAGGTAAAACTCAGACGCTAAAACTAGTCGGGAGTCATACAACCCTACCTGGTGTCATGAAAGGGAAATGTGCTCCTGCTCTCAAAGGCTGTGTTTACCGCTCACAGCTCAGGACTGCAGCCATTTCCTAATAGTTTTCTAAGCAGGATTTCAGAGCAGCATGGAGAGAGAAAAAGATAATGTATGACATCCTGAAGGAGGGAATAGAGTTCTAGGGTTAAAAAATTACAAAAGGCACAAGATAGGCAGATACTGAGTATCACTCTTAAGCACATGGGAATCTGCTGTGGTTGTGGGACATTTGTATCTTAAAAAGATGCCAGGCTCCTCAATACATTTCACTCCACTAGGACCCTAAAATTCCCCTGTAATATGCAGAAAACCCCAGATTTTTACTACTATTAGTATTTCAAAGATACCTCTGAGCTTATTAGCATTTCATCACTTGTCAACATCAGATGTTCTATACTTTCCAAAACATTCCTAATATCTCTAACTGTGGGGTTTTCTTTGGTGTATTTTTAATATTATTCCAAAACCACCACAAAAATCTTGCCTTTTTCAGGATCCAAGGTTGGGTTCCTATATGTCTTTCTACCAAGTCTGATATAAAGATATGTTCCAAAAGAAAAAGCCTTTAGAAGCCGGGTGTGGTGGCGCACGCTTGTAATCCCAGCATTCGGGAGGCTGAGACCGGAGGATCCGGGTTCGCGGCCAGCCTCAGCTACCTAAGTGAGGCACTCCGCAACTTAGTGAGACCCGGTTTCAAAATAAGGAATAAAAAATAGGGCTGGGGGCCGGGCGTGGTGGCGCACACTTGTAATCCCAGCATTCGGGAGGCTGAGACCGGAGGATCCGAGTTCGCGGCCAGCCTCAGCTACCTAGTGAGGCACTCTGCAACTTAGTGAGACTCGGTTTCAAAATAAAGAATAAAAAATAGGGCTGGCGGTATAGCTCGGAGGTAGAATGCCCCTGAGTTCAATCTCCAGTACCGCAAAAAAAAAAAAAAAAATAGGGCTGGGGGTATAGCTCGGAGGTAGAATGCCCCAGAGTTCAACCCCCAGTACCGCAAAAAAAAAAAAGAAAAAAAAAAGAAAAAGCCTTTAGAATTTGAGCTCAAACGGTTTTGCCAGCTGGGCGTGGTGGCTCATGCTTGTAATCCCAGCATTTTGGAGGCTGAAACCAGAGGATCCGGGTTTGAGGCCAGCCTCAGCTACCTATTGAGGCCCTCTGCAAACTTAGTGAGACCCTGTTTCCAAATAAAGAATACAAAATAGGGCTGGGGGTATAGCTCGGAGGTAAAATGCCCCCAAGTTCAATCCCTAATACCACACACTTTGTTACCACTAGTAAACTCCTTTATAAGCAGCACATCTGTGTTCCACCTTGACGGACTACTAGTACAGTTTCATTTGCAGAATACTTGCCTCACTGGCAAGCCAGGGCTGGGGATTCAGGCTATTGAAAAGAAAGCCCGTGTCTTCCATGCAGGCAAGAGTAACAACTAACACTTCTTAGAGGCCAGAATCTGCACTAAGTAGTTTACATGCATCATCTCATTCAGTTTGAAAGGAACATACCTGAAACAAGAACTCGGAAATCAGATCTTCTTGTAGGAGGCCCACTCCTCCCACCACGGGGCCACCCACCCCGACCTCCATAAGTCCTGGGGAACTCCACACGAAGGCGACACTGGCCATAATCATATCCATTCCTTCCATAAATTGCATCTTCAGCATCTCTGCAAAGGAAAGCCTGAAGTTAGTGATGTCCAGGTGGCTCACTTGCCAGTGAGGGACATGACTAATTATAAAAGAATGAACAATACAAAAAAATTTTTTAAAGTACTAGGAATTGAACTCAGGGGTGCTCTACCACTGAGCTCCATCCCCAACCCTTTTTGCATTTTGATTTTGAAACAGGATCTCAATCAGTAGCTGAGGCTGGCTGCCAACCTGTGATCCTCCTGCTTCAGCCTCCAGAGTCTCTTGCATTGAATGCCTGTGCCAAGCTAGGCGTGGTGGCACACTCTTGTAATCCCAGGATTCGGGAGGCTGAGACAGGAGGATCACAGGTTGGCAGCCAGCCTCAGCTACTTACTGAGATCCTGTTTCAAAATAAAGAAAAAAAAGCCGGGCGTGGTGGCGCACGCTTGTAATCCCAGCATTTGGGAGGCTGAGACGGGAGGATCTGGGTTCCCGGCCAGCCTCAGCTACCTAGTGAGGCACTCCGCAACTTAGTGAGACTCGGTTTCAAA